>JAWDJV010000004.1:0-105881 GCA_033119285.1 Teratosphaeriaceae sp. CCFEE 6253 | reverse complement strand
TCGCCGTCGTCCACACTAACATCGACATCGTACTCGACAGAGACCAGCGTGATCTCTTATATCTTGTCTGCACTCGGTAGTACGACTCCAACCAGTGCAGCGACTATACTCAGCGAATCGTCCGTGGCAAGCCCAACAGAAGTCACCGTGACCCACAGCACCGCGCACATCTTCAGCACCATCACGGTGGAGACACTGATCTCGCAGAGCGGCAGCGTCCGGACCCAGAGCGCGACCCCCAGTCCACCGACTGCCCTTCCCCAGACCGTCTCGGCGCCGGCATCCGTCAATAGCGAAGCGTTGGGCGGCTTCTTCAGCTATCTCAGCAGCCTGTCGACAGTGACCAGCGCCCCCATCACGAAGCCGCCATACTCCATTGTCAACGCGACATCGACCACGTTTGGGCTGGTCAATGCGACGACGACGACGTATGCGGTGCCCTATACCGGGAACGCGGCGCCGGGTGGTGTGAAGCCGGCGAGATTCGGATGGGTGGAGTGCATCGTCGGCATGGCGATACCGGTCCTGCTGTGATGGCTGGGACGGATCTGCGACGCTCGCTATAACCTTGTACAGAGCTTTCGGACACACCATTGCGGATAGAAGGCTTGGAGGTCATCTGTATGTCCGATGGAAGGGCAAATAATGTGGGCGTTGTACATCCATCACTGAACCATGACATTGTACAAGAACAACGCATTCAAGATATCAGGGATGACACGTCGATGCAGAGAGCAAGCCTACACTGCTCCGTCATCACAGCCATCGATTAATAGCCTCCACCACATCCTTCGACTTGGCCGTAGCCCCAAAGATCCCGCCTTCCGTCTTGACCATCTCAACAGCCGCATCATGCAGTCTCAGCTCGCTCGCCGCACAGCAGTCCTCGACAAGTAGGCAGTCATACCCGCGATCATTCGCCTCTCGCATGGTCGTATGCACGCAGACATCCGTCGTCACGCCGCAGATGATCAGATTTCTGATCCCTTTGACTCTCAGCAGCAAGTCAAAGTCCGTGTGGGCAAAGACACCCTTGCCAGGCTTGTCGATCACCGGTTCACCTTCACGGAGATACAATTCGGGGATCGTGTCATGACCCGCTTCTCCGCGGACGAGCAGGCGCCCGAGGGGTCCTTGGTCGCCTATGCCAAGGCCGGAGGCGTTGTTACGGGAGCGGAAGAGTTCGCGGGAAGACAGGGAAGAGAGGTCCGGACGGTGGCCTTCGCGGGTGTGGTAGATACTCAGCCCGGCGGAGCGATACGAATTCAGGAGGGTCTGGATCTTCGGGATGATGGATCGGGAGAGCGAGATGTCGTAGCCTTGATGGGCCAGATAGCCACCCTCTTCGCAGACTGAGGAGCGAGGTCAGGTCGAAGAGGTGGGGAACGAGTTGATCACGGGATGATGTGTCCTACAGTCTCTTTGCATATCGATGACTACCAAGGCGGTATTGGACGGCGTGAGAGAGCCATCGTGCGGCCAGTCGTAAGGCTTGGCTGTTATTGATTGGCCTGGTTTCCACTGCATTGCGAGGCTCGTGTCTCGTATGCTGGAGATCTGTGGAGGATGTGTACATGTAGCGCGGCATGTTGAAGCGGAGTGTGAGAGATCAGGGACGTTGACGCCGGAAGATGCCGGAGTGTGCATGTCCGACGGGAAAGCCGCTCGCTCTACCTCGTGAACCGACCTCTGAACACAGTCATCACACCCACACAACCGACGCAGTAGTCAAGTCGCATACGACGTCTGCAGCACAATCGCGATCATGGACCGTAGTCTAGACGAGATCATCTCCGAGCGCCCGGTACGCCCGATCCCACACTCGCACCGCATCGCAACACACCCTAACCCCGAGCAGGCGCGCGACAACCGCCGACCACCACCCACTGGACCCCGCGGGAGACCCGCGCCGCCGCCACCGCGCGACCGTCGCAGGGAGGAATACCCACGAGATGGCGTTCGCAAGGTGCATCCCAAACCACCCACCCCCAAGCATCTACATCGTACTGATGTGACACGCATAGGTGCCACTCCCTCCCTCCTGTACCACGTAGACTCGCAATCCTCGCTCGTCCAGCTTCCGAGCGGAACGAATACGGCGACAGCAGCCTTCGGCGGACCCGGGGAAACACCGTAGCTGACCGACGCCTAATTGCCGACAGAGTACACGCGATGAACCCACCAACATTGACAAGTGAGCTTGCAATGACCCCGTTTTGACGCTGAGACAGCCAGGAGACTAATGCAGTGCAGTGACTGGGTCCACGATCGCTTCGAAGACGACAAGTATGACCGCATGCACAGACGCCCCCAAGTCGACAATCGTTACGAGCCCCCAGGACGAGCTTCGGAAGTGTACGCAATGAGTCGCTAGCCCCTCTCGGCATCCTGCTGACACTCGCGTACAGGACCGGCACGAAACTGCGAGTTGACAACATCCACTACGATATCACAGAAGGGGACATCCGCGTACGCACACTCACCTCTCTAAACGCATCAGCCGCAATGCTGACACGTCCCAGGACCTCTTCTCCCGCAAGGGTTCCCTGGCTTCCGTCAAGCTTCTCTACGACCGCGCCGACCGCAGCCAAGGCACTGCTTTCGTGACCTACGATGATCCACGCGACGCGCGCGACGCGCTCGCCGACTATGATGGCCAAAACGCGCAGGGCCAGCCCATCCGCATCACCTTGATGCCTACTGCGCCTGCCGCGGCCGCCGCACCTGCAGGTCCCAAAGGCGGACTGAGTATGTTTGACCGCATCCAGCGGCCGGAGAGGAGCATGTTCGATCGGATTGAGAGCAGCGCGATCAGAGATGATAGCAGGGATGGTGCACGCCCGAGGCGGAGGGAGAGGAGCGACAGCCCGCGGAAAAGCCGGTCTGCCGTACCAGAGCACATCGATCGATACGTCCCTGGTAGCCGCGGGCAGTCGCGCTCGCCCATCAGGCGCCGTGGAACGCCACGGGAGCCCGGGAGACGGCCTGGGGCGCGACGGGAGGACAGCGGGCGAGGTGGTGCGGGCAGGCGTGGAGGGAGAGCTGAGGCCGAGGGCAGGCCGACGGGTGGGCCGAGGCCGAGAAAGACTGCTCAGGAGCTCGATGCGGAGATGGAGGACTACTGGGGCGCGAAGGCGGAGGACAAGAGCAATGGTGCGGCTGCAGGGACGAATGGAGCTGCGGCGGAGGACGAGGATATGGTGCTGTAGGCGAGTGGACGTGCAGAGCAGACGCGCAACGTGGAAGAATGGAAGGCATTGAGCAGCTCATCGCTCTGGGTCAGCGCGATGTGTAAGAGCGGGAAAAGATCTCTAGGTCTCGCTACACCGACCAACGCCTCGCTAGACAAGGCCAAGCTCCAATCAGCTCTCCGACCCATTGCAGCTCATCAGTCGTTCACACCTTCTGCCGGACTCCTCCCCGTCGAGTTCGACCCCGTGCCTTCAGCTCAGCGGCCTCCAGCCCCTTCTCCTCCATCACATCCACATCGATCACCAGATGCGTCAGCTGGTCGACGAGCCCGTCGCTGCCCGGGTTGACAGTCTGTTCCACTACCACCTCTGCCTCCACCTCGGATATCTCACCTCCATCCCCACCCACAACATCCACCACATCCAGCCAACCCTCCGTGAGCGCCAATCCCACCACATCTGTCGCGCTTCTCAGCCCATTTTTACACAACCCCGTCTCTGGATCCAGCAGCTTCTGGACCCGAAGAAGCGTATGCTCCAGGTCATTGGCCCTCTTCCACTCCGCGTGCGCTGCCCCGGCCCTGAGCTTCTTAGTCGGCGCTTTGTCAGCTGAAGGCCAAGCGAGCGACTCGAGGAGTTGGTGCAGCAGATAGTGCAGCCAGACGAGGTTGGTGATGGGGGTGTATGCTCGCCACGGCGGGAGTGCGCGGTGTCGATGGCGTTGTTTGGGTGGTGGGTCAGGGTTGGTGGAGAGTGGGTCGGCGTGGAAGACCGCGCCGCGCATGTAGCGGTAGATGTCGTATTGGTACTCTTCGGTGCTGTCCCCTTCGAAGAGGTACGGTGAGAGCGCCAGATCCTGGTAAGCTATGTCCGTGTCCTTGTCCTCCTTCTCACTGCCGCTGCGAGAAGCGGAGAGAAGGCAGCGGGAGATGGTGTAGTCGATGACCGTTGTCTCCAGTGTCGTGAAGCCCAGCTTCCTCTTGGTGTCGATTGTTGCTCTTGGTCGGGCTGGACCATCGCTGCGCTGCCGCACACATATGTTGCCCAAGTGTAGATCCCGATGCTCAAATTGTGCACCCTCCTCGCCCTTGGCCAGGCTCAGCACGACCTGCCAGAAGACGTCCCAGACACTCCATACGCCCGTGCACTCTCCGCCTTCGACATACCGCTCCAGATCCGTTCCAGCGTCTTGCATCTCAATCACAGCCCAAAGCTGGTCCTCGCTATAGCTAGCCTTCTTACCTGGATCCGGGAAGTGACTCAAGTCCTTTCGCTCAGCTTTCTGCTCCGCATTGTACCGCTTGAAAGCGTCAACGAAGAGGGGTGGCGGTCGGCCCTGCAGAAGTCGGACATCTCGAAAGTTGGTGAAACCGGGTATACTGCTCATGCGCTGAAGGAGCTTGACTTCATTCACCACGTCGTCCGGTTTGCTCATCCCTTCGGCTCTCTTCAACGCTGCTGCGCGCTGCTTCTTGGCTTTCGGAAATGTGGACGAGGGTGGCTGCAGAGCAATGACTTTGAAAACGGACTCGTCGGATGCTGAGAGGCCTGGCAGCTGTTCGTGGAGCGAGAGGCGGTATACCTCGCCGTAGGAAGCTTCGGCGATCTTCGTCAAGCTGAAGTGGTGTGTGAGTAGATCTGCCCACGCGTCGAAGCAAGTGAGCCGGTGCGAGGAGAGTTTGAGGAGCTGGGTGCAATGCTGGGAGTAGACGTCGGATGCCGGAGGAGAGTGAGGCGGTGTCTCAGGTGTTTCGTCCACGGTCAGGGCAGCCGGCTGGTCTTCGGGCGACTCTCCAATCGGGCTGGCGGTCTCTGCAAATGGAGGCGTGTGGCCTGCCCCAAGATCAATCTCGCCATGATGGCTCATGAGCTCCGCGCCCACCTCATCCTGGTCATCCTTCAACTGCTGCACCACGTGCTGCTCTGCCACCACCTCTACCAGATCCGCCGGACCTGCACCCGGCAGCGGTGCAGGAGAAGTATATACTTCGAGTTGGCGCGCTTCGGCCGACTCTGCCTCGGCGTTAAGGGACGCAATTGTGATCCGCCGCGCTTCGACAGTCTCAGTCCCCGACCACTCTACGTCTAGCGCCTGCGGATCTGCTTTCTGCTGATATTGCTCTGTCCGCATATGATCACTATCGTCGTAAAGTCCACCGCCAATTCCGCCATCTGCAGCCTTCACCGCCGCAACCTCCTCCAATGCTACCACCCTTTTCGCCCTGGGTCTTCTGGGATTCTTCGGCACTGGCACGGCAGTCCTGGCCACAGCATTGACATGAAGCTCGCCAAGGATACTCCTCCGTCTCGTCTCGGCCACATCTTTCGCGTAGTCGTCCAGGCTTCGGCCGGTGACCTTCTCCACCAGCCGCTGCGTCTCCCTCTCTTCGGCGATGCTGGGCTTCAACGTCGTTGGCCGCTGTGGACTGTCGAAGATGGCGAAGTTGTTGCACACGGCTCGCGAGCGCTTTCCATACACGTGTGCACGCGGCATGATGTGGTCGTGAGCGTGAGAGAGCACATGAGCGATGTCATCGCCAACGCGAAAGTTCGTTGACAGACAGATCGTCCGCCTAGCAACTATCGCCGATAAGCCTGCGCAGATCTTGGCCAAGCCACCGCAGCGTGCATCACGAACACTTTGCATCCTGCACGACTGGATCTTACCTTAATTATTACCACTCGATCAGGACATTATTAATAGCCGAACAAGACATAGAGGCCTCGGGATCGGCTATGTTTGATGCCAGATGCCCTTGAGTGCGCCGCGTTTCGAGACGACATACTGAAGTGGCATATGGATCGACGGACTTGACCATCGATGAAAGACTCCGACGTTATTAGACACCGTCCCAGGAATCACAGCGACCCAAAGGCCACAGTGGATCCCGACACTCGACGCCATGGTCAAGGGGCGCCAGACGGTCCGCCTGGCACAGCGGCGAAAGGCCGACGATGCGTCCGATCCTGAACCTGAGACATCCACCCAGGCACCGGACCAACCACTCTCCACGGGCAACCTACGACGAGTCGCCCTCCAGGTACTCCCCCTCCTCACTCTCGCGGCGCTGGTCTCCCCAGTCTCCCAAGCCACCCTCGCGCCCGTCTACGGCAGCATCCCCTCCAGCGCCAACCACACCCAATCCATCACCGCCACCATCCTGCTGGGCTTCATCGCCCGACACCTCTGGGCCGGCTGGATCGGCGACTTCGACCTGCGACCTTACTTGGCGATATGGGCCTTCTGGATGCCGGCCATCGAAGCCTTCCTCTTCCGGTACAGCGCACGGTGGGGTCCCGTGGTTGGTCCGGCGATCACAGGGTTCGTGAGCTGCCACACCCTCCTCATCCCATCTGCCTACGCCGCAGCGCAGGCCCTCGAGTCCCTGGAGCTGCAGCAGCTGCTGGGTGGGATTGCTGGTGTGGCTTTGCCCGCCATTGCTCTTGATCTGGCCTACTTCCGTCCGATTGAGTACGGTCTGGCGAAGTATCTGCCGTCCGCCATGACGTGGTCTCCCTTGGTCACGCCGCCGAAGCTACAGTATATGATCGCATGTCTCTACGCAGTGGCATCGCCACAGAAGCCATACTGGCTGGCTACTCTCGGCATCCCGGCTTTCCTACACGCATTCTTGGCGAACCCGCACTTCGATGCGTCCTCTTACAACCTCGACGTGCTCAACCGCGATCTAGGTGCCAGGAACTGGACGGTCTTGCACCGGCAATGGTCAAATACGGGCTACATCTCTGTGGTTGAGGGTCTAGCCGGGGTGGACGGAGACGTCTCGCGAGATGCCTACCGCGCTCTCCGCTGCGATCACTCCCTCCTCGGCGGCGAATGGCTGCTGACCGAGGAGAAGCGCAAAAAGGAAGGCTGGCAAGTTCCCGAGTCCATCTACGCCATCTTCCACATCCTCGAAGCCGTGCGCCTGATCGAAGTCGAGCCCCGGATCCGCGAGCACGACGCCAACGCGCTCATCGTTGGTCTCGGCATCGGTACAGCGCCGAAAGCCATGATGGCGCACGGGATCAACACCACGATCGTGGAGCTTGATCCAGCCGTTCACGAGTACGCCACCAAGTACTTCGGCCTTCCTAAGGAGCACACTGCCGTGCTGCAGGATGCAGTCTCTTGGGTCTCAAGTCAAGCCGCCGGCAACGCAAGCGCATATGACTACATCATCCACGACGTCTTCACCGGTGGCGCCGAGCCATTAGCACTCTTCACCGACACCTTCCTGCACGACCTGCGCTCCCTCCTGACGTCCAACGGGGTCATCGCAATCAACTACGCCGGCGACCTACGGCACACCGTCACGCTGCGCATCCTGAACACCATCTTCCAGACCTTCTCCGGCCAGTGCAGGATCTTCGGCGATGCTCTGCCGGCCTCGAGCACACCTCCGGGAGAAGGCAGTCCCGACGCCGAGGCCTTCATGAACATGGCGGTCTTCTGCCGCAATAGTCCAGGTCCTATCGCCTTCCGGAAACCCATCCGAGCAGACTTCTTGGGTAGTCGGAGTCGGGAGCAGTACCTGATGCCACGTGCCGACTGGGAGATCCCGTTCTCGACAGTGGAGGAGCGGGGCGAGAAGGGCATATTGAGGAAAGGTGAGGAGGGCGAGTGGCGGAGACAACAGGAAGAGAGTGCAATCCGGCATTGGGGGATCATGCGGAGGGTTCTACCGGCGCTCGTGTGGGAAATGTGGTAGTGTCGTGTGCTGCACATATAGATGGCGTAGCGTAAGAAGCCTTTGCAAGAGAACATCACGCTGGACTGTTCAGCGCGGGCGAGCATTGAATCACGTACTACGTGGTACAGCGAAGCCGTTGCCATCAGATCGCGTATGTCTCCTCATTAGCCAAGCTATAGAACAGCGCACCGATGCATGTCAATAAGCCACCCATCTATTTACACATTCCAATCCGCAAGAAGGTTGGCGACCCTGCGCCCTCTACGCCCAGCGCGCCCGCAGAGCGGTAAAACTCTACTTCTTCCCCTTCGGCTTGCAGTGGTTATGCCGCGCCTTGCGCTGCCGCGTCTTGATGTCATCGCTGTAGCCCTCCTGCTGACAGCACTCCATCTCCCGGACGGCCAGCGAGTCCACCGCGTCGTGCGCATTGGTCCGGCGCTTCGGGTCCGGGTGCAGCAGTGTGAAGAGCAGCGCCAGCATGGCCGGATCGGTGTGGAACCTCAGCCACTCTGAGGTGTAGGCCATCTTGGGGAAGGGGCCTTCCTTGGTCGGTGCCGCATCCGCGCCGAACCTCTCGCTGTAGGCGTCCCAGGTCCCGGCGTAGACGTTGTAGTTCCTGTGGCCTGTCTGCGTGTCCGGGACGGCTTCGTCCCAAGGCGTGCTACCCAGCATGATGCTCAGGTACACCATGCCGCATGACCACATATCGATGGCTCGCGGGTCGTATGGGTACTGGTGCGCGAGGACTTCGGGCGCCATGTATGGTCGGCTGCCGACCAGGCCTGGCTTGCAAAGGGTGATCTCGGCGTCTGCAGGAACAAGACTCGGCCTTCGGCAATTCCTCAAGCCTGGATGCTCGCCGCTGAAGACCTCGCTGGTTCCAAAGTCCGCGATCTTCAGGCAGCCGTTCTTGTCTACGAGCAAGTTGTCCGACTTCAGATCTCGGTGAGCGATACCTCGGCTGTGCAGATAGTCCACGCCGCGGATGAGCTGTTTGAACATGCATTGCTTGTCTTCGTCGGAGACGATGACCTTCTGCGTGACGAGGTCATTGAGGTCGCCTTGATCGCACAGATCCATGACATGGAACCACTTCGTGTGGTTGTCGGAGAAGCAGAGATGATATGTCTCGACGACATTCGGGTGCTGCAAGGACTTGGCAATGGCAAACTCACTCTTGATCTTGCCCTCGTACTCGGCCCTAGTCTCTTCAATGTCTTCCCAGGGCCGGAACTCCTTGACGGCAAAGATCTTGTCTTTCGACTTGCCCTCACTTGCGGTCTTACTCTTCATCTGTTGCACGACGGCTGCGCCACCCGAGCCGATTTCCTTCTTCCGCATGCGGTCGATCAGCGTAAAGTACTTCTCAAGCTGACACTCTTCAACCTGCAGTTGAGGGACGTGAACGGACAATCGCCGTGCCTTCGAGCCTACACCCGCGTCCACGCCATAGCCGTCTACAGACTTGGCGAAGACCGAGGGCCGCCTAGTCCCAGAGCTTGGCCGTCTGTCTCGTGCACCCAGGGACGGACGTCCGGTGTCCGGTTCTGCGAATTGCACACCTCGGGACCTGGACCGGGGGGGACTACGTCCAGGTTCGTCGACCGAGTCGCGCGGATCGATGGCACTGGACAGGTCTGCGGGAGCGGAAGCTGACACCAGATCCTGTGCTTTAGCATCGTCGGGCTGGATCGAGTCTATGCGAGGCACCGGCTTGGGTGCAGTGGGGGTCGCCTCGGGAGACGTGGGTCCCACTAGTGGGTGAGTGGGAAATGATACTGAGCTGCTTCTCCGTGGCCGGTGGCCAATGTGTCGTTTGAAGAAGCTGGACGGGCTGAGACCGCCGGGTTCCTTGGTCTTCTTGGGACTCGGCTGAGTGGGCATGGTCGAAGTCCGCTTCGCCTTCTTGATCTCGTCCGGAGAAGCTGCGGGGGTCATGGTCGCGGGCATCTTGTGCGGTGGTGGTAGTTGGGGAGAGCGCGCCGAAAGCGCCATTTACTGTCCAGTCACTTGATGCGGTGTAACGGGGTCGAGCACTGGAGGATGTGAGGTCGCGGAGCTTCGGGTATAGGCTGCTGGCGAGTGAGCGGGCAAGTAAGCTCTCGTCGGCACGTGGGGGTTGCAGTCGCAAGACGCCGCGTCGTCACCGGAAGGGCGAAAGGTACATGTGAGTGTAGATGTAGGCTGCTGTTTCTATGTTGCTGGAGCCAGGCGCGTCGCGGTGTAGTCTTTGTCCAGAAGTGGTGTTGCAACTACTGATGAAGTGAGCTGCTGCACGAGAACCGTTGACGCGAGCCGTGCGTCGGCCCTTAAAAAGGAAAGGAAGAGCCAGAGAAGGGCCGTGGGCTCGTCTCATCGAGAAATAGGAGACCTGAGGCACACAGCCTCGACAGCTTCGCAGCTCTCCCGGGCCCAACGATTACCAACTCATCCCGGGCGGTGGTGGCACGTCGGTGTGGAGTGTGCCGTGCGTTCCGCCTGCGGCGAGATCCAAGTGCTGCACATGCGCAGCTCGGAGCTGGAGAAGCGATCGCGATTCTCGGACCACCGTCTTCCGAAGATTCCCCGAAGACATTACCAACAGCGTGACAGCGTGCCCTGGGCGGCGAGCGGATGATAATGATAATGGTGATCAGCCGCATCTTGATACGGGCATTATATACAGCGGAGCACGCAATGGTTGCGGCTGCGTCTTCCGCGACCATTGTCGGCATCACCCGCTGACCACTCTCTGTCGCCGATAAGCCGCTCAACGACCCTCTTCATCATCATCACACTCCTCGGCCATTTTGAGATCATTGCTGCGCTGCAGCATGTACAGAGGGGCAGATCGAATTACTGCATTTGCCAAGGTTCTCGTGAGGTGTAGACGGCCGGCCTGCTCACCGTTTACCCTGCCAGAGAGTCGCGGAGCCACCGAGCACATGGAAGGATCTTGAACACCCTCTCGATCTTGGACCAGATCGCGTTCCGCCAAACTCACAGCAAAGGCTATTAATTGGCATGGACCGACAATCCCGGCGCGGTGTGTACCTTGGCAAACATGGCTCGAAGACCTTGGCTGTGCGATCGTCGACGAGCTCAAGATCTTCATCATTCTTCCGAAAGCCAAGTGCTTGCACGCACAACGACGCCCAGGCCTGGTGACACAAGAAAGCACTCGGAGTACCACTCCCTTTGCAGCATCTGTCGAAAAGGTAAGGAGATTGACAGACACCTAAATGGTGTGCGGAGCCTAGCGGAACCACTCTTGCGAGCCCAAGAGACCTTCAGGTTGTCCAGATCACTGCCTACATCACAGAGTATATGGATGACGATGGAGGATCCCTCCACATGGATGTCAGCTCTACGATTTCGCACAATGACAGGAGCCGGTTTGGGCTGTCGGGCAGTGCGAGAGTCCCAACACTGTTGAGTATTTCTCGTGGCCTCTTCTCCCACGCCTCTTACAACCGCACTCCTTTTTCACTGGCGTTATGACACACCTGTTTTGGGGGTCCTGGAACAGTCACTAGATACACTCTCGATCGCAGGCCCCGTCGGCGAAGGATAGCCTGGATCAGACGTACCCCGTGCATCGAGCACCGCTCCTCATTTGACTAAACTTGATAGTCTGCATCGTTCCTCGACGGTATGGTAGTCACGATGGCCACAGCACGGCCTCTTACGTAGATGTACTCAATAGTCGACCGTGAAATTATTGTGAGCTTTCATGCAAGCGTGCACAAAAGGAGCTTGGCTAGGCTGGAAAGCTGCAGCTCGGGAAGGGTAGTCTTAGCTCGATGGTGACGCAGGCTTGCTCGCTTCATGTTGGATTCTTTGGAGTGCAGGCGATATCCGAACCAGCCTGTTTACCACGACTGCCACCTGCACTACTACTGTTGTTGATCGACGAGGTTCGAGATCGAGGTGACAGCCGGGCTGCACCCCGGGTTTTCGAACCGGTTGTTCGAAGGCCGACCCCCGCCTTCCCGCCGCCGAACCAGCGCTGCACCTCTCCTGGATTCAACCATCCTCATCAACACCATCACATCTAACGAGCTTGCATCGGCGATGACGTGGATGTGTCAAGCGCAGGCGGCATTGTTCACAATAACCAGCGGGACACGGCGCCAGCTCCTGGATCACAACGCGTCGCAGCTCGACGATGGCCGTCCTACACGTTCCTGGCAGGACGAAGGCGCTAGGCCGCGAGGGGTCAAGGCGGGAACTGCTCCGCTCGTGGACCCTCTCCGCAGATCCTCTGGCATTCTGTCGCAGTGCGACTTGTCCACCAGACGAGACCACCAGCACCACCGTCACCACCGCCCAGCACATCACCACCGCCCTTCGCTTCTCGCACCCGCTTCCTCACCATCTGCACTCTCGTTAGCATCTTCATCCTCACTCTCAACCCTCGAGGCCACCGGCTCGTGAGCCCGTGGTCTCGCGTGGTGTCTCGCGCCCGGGTGAGCACATTGCAGTTTTCCAGGCGCTGCTGAGTCTTCGGACACCGTTCGGCGACGTAGCCGTGACGCTACGCCGACAGGATTACCAGCATCATCATCGTTCAGTCCACATGATGCCGTCGCCCGTGAGGCGCTCCGCACGAGCGCAGCCACCCCCTCCCCCACCGAAGCCAGCATCGGCCAGCACGCCCTCGTCGACCTCCTTGCTCTCGTCTGGCAAGCAGGATCGCAAGACCAATCCTGCCGGGCAAAAGTCCGCGACGCCACACTCGCTGTCGAGCGAGGACCCAAGCGAGCCACCGCGTCGCAGCCAGCGCTCGCAACCCAAAGAAGAGGATGCCGTGCGAGCTGACGACAACGCGGATGAAGTTGCCGGCGACGAGGAGGATATTACACGCTGCATCTGCGGCCATCAAGAATACCCAGGGCCACCGCTCAGCGAGGCCTTCCACGGCCTCGACGCGCAAGGCGACGACGCCGGCGGGCTCTTCATACAATGCGATGGGTGTAGCGTGTGGCAGCATGGCGGCTGTGTCGGCATCGTGGAGGAGAGTCAGAGTCCGGACAAGTACTACTGCGAGGACTGCCGCCCAAAGCTGCATGATCAACACATTGATACCAAAGGGTGAGTCGCGCTTTCCTCTCTCATTGACGCGGCGCGCTAGCCTAGCGCATTTGCACTGCTCATGGGCGGCAGCGGCGCTGCACGCAAAGAGCCGGCTACAGAAGGCGCCGCTTTGTGTGACGCGAGCCTGCCAAAGCATGTGACGGCTTTCCGCTTGGCCTTCACTCGGCTAGAAGAGACTCGCCATCTGCTTGCACACTTCATTCTTCGTTGCGCATGCGATCATGGCTCGCTACCACGAAGCATCTTCACCTCGACAGGCTGCCCAGAAGGCAGAACAGGCTAACAGACGCCCGAGCAGTCAACAATACTCCAATTACCTACCGCTACACCCTGAGGTCATCCGCAAAAGCTCCGCTAGCAAGTCCAGCGATAATGGGAAGAAGGAGCGCGAAGCTGCCAACTCGCGCGCGAGCGCCGACCCCATCACTGGCCGGCGGCGGGCTACCATGAGAAGCAAAGAGCATGATGATGAGGAAGAGGAGCTTCGTAGAGCTCTCGAGGAGAGCCAGAAGGAAATTGAAGGCGCAGGAACTGGCAGGCGCAATGGCAAGAGAGGCCGCGATGACACTGAGGAGTGAGTGTAGATACCAGAGGGCGGTGCGGTACATGTCTGACAACCTTGCAGCAGCAAAGCGCCTATCAAACGGCAGCGCACAGCCTCGGACGCTATCCTCCCGCCATCGCTCAACGCTGAAGCCGACGACGAGTCGGAAGGAGAGAACACGACCGCGAGCAGAGCGAAGAAGGCGCGCGCCGACGCTGTCCAGTCTGCACGGCAGGCTGAGCTGCGCGATCAAGAGAAAGAGCGGGAGCGGGCTCGTGCAGATGCGGCGGGTCGGCGGCAACAGAGAGCGGGGCGGCGGCGCGGTGACGGTAAGCTTCGACACCTGCTACAGTGCGACATAGGATCTCCGACTGACGACAGAGCAGAAGAGGAGCTACTGGACGAGACGCCGAAACCCACGGGAAGCGAGAGGACCTCTCTACCGCGCTCCTCACAGCCCCCCAGCCCACCACCTACATTCACTGCACCCGAGAAGATTCCGCAGAAGAAGGGCCCGGGCAAGAAGGTGAAGAAGCTGGGCAACAATCAGTACACCAAGCAGCGCGAGCTCGCAGCCCAGGGCATTGCGTCTTCACCGCACAGCAAGAAGCGTCAGCTTGCCGGCACTGGTCAAACGAGCAGCGGCGATGAGCACCAAGTCAACGGCGGCTCGCATCCGACAAACACCAGCAACAGCACGAGCAAGAACAGTCCAGGCGGGCTGGAGAATGGCACACAGAAGCCGGCGGGTAAGGCAGGGAAGGGCAAGAACAAGCTGCTGAACGGGCTGAACTCGGGCAAGCAGTCGGTGGCGGTGAAGGACATGAGCGTGGCGGACATGGAGCGTCAGATGGAGGCCATGCTGGCGTACATGCACCGTGAGCAAGTCGAGATGGCGAACGAGAGGGCGGCTCTGGGCCTGGGTGGCAGTGGGCCCGCGCAGGCTGCTGCCGGCGTGACGAGCCAGCCTGCGGTGGAGAAGCCGTTCGAGGAGATGAGCGGGATGGAGATGGCGCCGGTGGTCATCGCGGAGATTGAGAAGTGGAAGAGGATGCATGGGCGGCAAGCTCAGGAGCAGGCGGTGTGATGCATCCTACGATTCGCAGCCGTAGTGCCGTTCGCTCTACATTCTATCTTGGACATCCAGCATGAACAAACGCTCTATCACAATCATAGATCCTTCCGCTCCAACCATTTCTCAATGATCTCCAGCGGCGCAGCCTTGACCAGCACATGCACGTGGTCCAGCGCGCGCACACTCTGCAGACTGACCCAGTTCTTGAACCACAGCACGCGCGCACTGCCCCCCGCCCCCAGAACGGCCGCGAACTTCCGCTCCACAAAGTCCTCGATGAGCTGCCGGCTCGCGGGCGTCACATCGCCCTTGTCGTCGTCCGTCTCGATCTTGGTCTTGGTCCAGGCGAGCAGGTGCACGATGCCGTCCTCGAAGCTGTACGGCCAGTCGTTCTTCAGGATGGCGTAGTCCAGTACGTTGTCAAAGGGCGTGTCGGATTTCCTGGCGAAGACGGGCTGGCCGTCGTTCGCTGCCGTGAGGTCCGGGTCGGGCGCCCAGCGGAGCTTCTCCTTGATCACGAACTCGGTCGTCGCGCCGTACTGCTGCTTGATGTCGGCCGACCAGGCGAGGTACCTGCGCGTCTCGGCCGGGGAGCGGATGAGCTTCTCCAGGGTGTTGTTGGCTTTTGCGTGGCGGTGTCAGCGGGGTGGCGTGGATGTGGAGGGGGAGGAGGGTTGGTGATACCGATGACTTCCTGGAGCTGCTCCCAGGACATGGGCTTCCATTCTTCATCCTTGGTGGCGAGGACACTCTTATCGGTGTCGTTCAGCGGATTGGGCGGGTCCTTGGGGTCGATCTCCTTCATTCCCTCGTGGCCAGTCGCTCCTGAGTCGCCCATCTTGCTGGCGGCGCTGGCGGCAGAATGTACCACGAGTTGTTCATAATCAGACGTGGCCGTTTGTCAACCGGTTTGCTTGAGATGACGAGGCACTAGGGACGCCTCCCCATAGTTCTGGTGGAGAACGAAGGGAGTATGAAAGATGGATCCAACCGTCTCAGCCTGTGCTGCTTGGTCCAATCCTTGAACCACCACAACTCCATTGGACCGCTCCTGTCTTGGAGGTCCAAATCGCCGCCTCTCCGTGTCACGTCGCCGTCCCGAGACCAGACCGGATTGCCGACAACGAAGGCCGGGAGATGTTGCCGGAAGCAGGGCGAGGTGGAGAGGATCGCCGCCCCACCAAAATTATCTGGTGGGGTCTCTCAACTGTAAATACATCCTTGACTTCGTTCGTTATTCGGCGACAGTGAGATCGCATTGTGCTTGAGACAGAAGCCAAGATGACGGGGATTGTGGATGTCTTCACAGCCATCACTGATGTTGCGTCGGGCAAGAGCACAACAAAACCCAGCGGCCCCTTTGCCGCGCAATATATCGCCTTCGTCTACCTGCCCTCGGTCATCCTCATCGCCAGCACCGCCGCAATCAAGGTCTCATGGACGCCGCTCGCAGTAGTGGTAGCCGCGGCGCTGGGCGGCTACCAATTCTACACCAACCGTACGACAGTCCTTCATCACCTCCACCGCTGCCGCCCACGCTGACATTGCCCCAGAGGAGAGGAAGGTGCTGGACCCGACGAAGTACCAGGAGTTCAAGCTCACCGACAAGACCGTCATCTCCCACAACACCGCCATCTACCGCTTCGCTCTGCCCTCGCTCACCAGCATCCTCGGCCTGCCCATCGGCCAGCACATCTCCCTCGCCGCGAACCTCGATGTCAAGGACCCCAAGACGGAGAAGACGGAGAACAAGGAGGTAGTGCGGTCGTACACGCCCATCAGCTCGGACTGGGAGCCGGGCCACTTTGACCTGCTCATCAAGTCCTACCCGACGGGCAACATCAGTCGGCATCTCGCGACGCTCAGTGTCGGGGACAAGATGAAGGTCAAGGGTCCCAAGGGCGCGATGGTGTACACGCCGAATATGGTGCGGAGCTTTGGCATGATTGCCGGTGGGACGGGCATCACGCCTATGCTGCAGGTGGTGCGTGCGATCCTCCGGGGCAGGAGTAAGGGCGACAAGACGGAGGTCAACTTGATCTTCGCGAATGTGGACGAGAAGGATATCCTCATGCGGAGTGATCTGCAGGCGCTGGAGGACGAGGACAATCGGTTCCATGTACATTACGTGCTCAACAACCCTCCGGAGAAGTGGAACGGTGGGGTGGGATTCGTGACGCCCGAGATGATCAAGGTATGACATGTGCGTGCGAGGGAGTTGGATCGTGATGCTAATGGCCAGTAGACTCACCTTCCGCCGCCAGCGGAGGACATCAAGATCTTGATCTGCGGGCCTCCTCCGATGGTCAGCGCGCTGAAGAAGGCGACTGAGTCGCTGGGGTATGACAAGGCGAGGCCCGTGAGCAAGCTCGAGGACATGGTCTTCTGCTTCTAGAAAAGACATTTCCACAGTGGGATGGGAACTGAGCGCTGGCAATACCTGTACAGGCTATGCGTTGAATGTCAGGTGATTTGTGGAGTGGAAAGGAGACTGACGAGACGTCGCCGCCGACTACTTTGATAGATGCAATGGTGCGACGCACCGCCGCCGGCACCGCCGCCTTTCGCCACTCCAATCCCGTTCAGCCTTCAGGAGGAATAGCAGCCTGGCGCATTTGAGCCTGACGCACTACATCGGCAGTGTATCGCACCGAGCTTGGCGCGAGGATCTTTGAGCCTCTCCGCCCAGATGCGGTGGCGTAGCCCCAAAGGTTGCCTCATGAGGCGGCACTTGATGGCCTCCATACCGCTCATGTACCCACGCCAACTGCTCGTGTGGCCGTTCCGAGTCGAGGTGAGCACGTGCGTGGTGACTGTCTGGACGCGCGACCGGCCTGGGCAGCGAATCCGAAGGCAATGTCCCAAGCGTCTTGGCGATGGCGCTCATGTACGAGAAGGGAAGGAACGTCTACCGGGTCATTCACGACCGGGTGATCGACGGGTAGAATATAAAGCCGGACGCCGCACCGAGCACTTCACATCCATTCTTCGGTTCACTCATCCGCATCCGACAGGGTACCGCGGCGACTTGAGCATAAGGACTGACTACACGCCGCGGCCGCTTTGGGCATTCGGTCTCTGACTGACGCGAAGTTCGAGGACACCCATCCGAGTCCATCCAATCAAGCCACGATCACGATCGAACGCGATCCGCCCATCACCCTCTGCGAGTGTCAGTCGCATGAGCAGGCGCAGCCATGGCGCAAGGAGATGCGATGCGCGAGAAGCTGCTCTCCCTCCTCTCCCACCAGCCACGCCAGATCGTGGATGGCATGATCACAATCACCGAGGCCACGACCACACAAAGGTCGGGCGTTGACCGCAGCCCGAAGCCGACCGCGTCTCTCGGCGGCCTCGACACCCTCCCGCTCGAGCTCCTATACCAGATCTTCTCCGTACTGGACCTTCGAAGCCTGTCCCACATTACTCGGACGTGTCTGCGAGGCATAGCCACCGTCGAATCACACCCAGAGTATCGCGATCTGATGCGGTATGCTCCAGTCGCGGTGACGGCGCTTGGGCTGAACCGGGTTCTCACGGTCCACTCCACCGCCACGCTGCATGCCACACTCTGCTCCACAGCCTGCTCCTCCTGCGGCGAGTATGGAGCCTTCCTGCACCTACTGACGAGCGAGCGATGCTGCTACGGATGTCTGTGGAGGAACCAGAGCCTGTGGGCCATACCTATCGCAGAAGCGCGGAAATGCTTCGACCTCTCGGCGGACTCCGTCAAAGCATTGCCAGTACTGCGGAGGGTGCCTGGCAAGTACTACGTCGGACACAACATCTCTCGCAGCCGCTCGACTCGACTGGTGAGCGTGAAGAGTGCCAAGGAGCTCGCCCTCAAGCAGGGAAAGACTGAGCAGGACCTGGCCGCCATACTCGATGCGCATCGCCCGACAGTCCGTCAGATTCTGGACTACCACACGCTCCGCTGGCTGCAGGCGGCGCCCCTGCAGCCGCCGAGCCCAAGGCTCGCGATGCAGCCGTCCGGAGCGGACATCCCGAATGACAAGTTCTGCGGCATGGCGTCGGTCCCCTTCCCTTCCCTCTCGGCAAGCAAGCGCGCCGAGACTGGACTATGGTGCCTGGGGTGCGAGAAGGCTTGTCGGGAGTGGTCTGCCAATGTGGTGAATGCGGCCGTGGCACAGTGGGCGGTGGCCGGAGGCGACTCGGATGTGCAGCGTGCCCTTCACAGGCTGGAGCGCGTGGCGAGATCGGAGGCCGACTTCTTCGAGCACTTGAAGCATTGCCCCGGCGCGAAGGAGATGCAACCCGACCTGGAAGGGGAGCTTGAGCGGATATGAAATGCATGAGGAATCCTCGATGACCACAGACGATCTCACACGAGCGACGGCCATGGAGACTAGCGCTGGGACTGTGCCGCTCGCATCTTCAGCAGATGATGAAGGCGAGATGATTACGAGAAGTATCGCAGGCATAGACTGGCAGAGGTGCTGAGACAGATGCCGCACGCTTGGTGCAGAGTTTACGTGTCATGAGCACCAGCCTGAACGGCCCCAGACTCATCGCCCGTCGTCCATACTACCCCTCCTGGCTCCATGCTGCTCCGCTAATGGCCACTGGCACCAAGCAATCGATCCCCATTCTCGCATTGATTCCAGTCGCCTGGCCGAACTCGCACCAGCGTCTACTGGCGAGCACGTGCTTGAGTGTAGACCATCGTCGCTTTCCCCTCCTTCGGCAAGTGCTCCGAGCAGTAGCAGCGCGAGGTCTTGTCCTCGGCTTGCATCGTGTCACACCGCAGTGTCGGGAGGTTGTCGTACTTCTGGTCGCACTGCTTGAACTCGCCCTTGATGCGGCAGCCACACGAGTGTCTGTGGTAGATCTGGGTGCACATCTTGGTCCTGATTCGTGTTGCTTCTGAAGTGGTGGTGGCGACCGGAACCCGTCTGTCTTCATTGTCGGCCCGCAGGCATGTCAACCGACTGTGGTCCACGACCTCGCTGACTGACTGCTTGTGTGGTTGTTGTGCTGTCCGGCAGCGCCGCAAGTGTGGTTGATGGAACGGCGAGAGACGATGTGTCAATGGTGGCAAAGCTTTTGAGGTGCAAGACAACGGAAGGCGACTAATTGGCAGGAGTGTTGTGCAGCGGAACGGCCCGCACGAGGCAGATGTATGTCCATCGGGTAAGGTAAGATAACGTGCCGCGTTCTTGGGATTGGGGATCGTAAAGAACCATAGCAGCTGCAATTGCCAGCGTTGCGGATCACTCAGAACTTGATCCCAGCCTTGTCGTAAATGGCATACTCCGCCGCCGTGATCATCCCCTCGACCCCCTTGTCCCCAGGAGGCAGCACCTGCGTGCCAAACGTATACGCCAGCCCGGCCTCGCGGTCAATCGCCCAAAAGGGATTCGTCATCCCGCCCCAGCTCAGCGTGCCCTTCTTCCGCCGACCCTCGTCGTCCTGCATCAGCAGAATTCCGCCCAGGCCCCAGTCCAGCTCCAGGCCGGCCTTCCACTCGCCGATGACGTAGGCGCCCATGGGGGAGGCCATGAAGGCCATGAGGTCGCGCTGACTCGGCGCGCTCAGCTGCGGCTGGAACATCATCTCCACGGTCTCTGGCTTGAGGAGTTTGCCGTCGTTGGCCAGGATGCTGTGCTGGACTTTGAGGTAGTCGGGCATGGAAGCGAAGCCGCCGTGGCCGCCGAAGCAGTCGGTCGATCCGGTGTTGAGGGTGGGCGCCGTGTTCGGGACCAGATCTCCGTTGGGCGTCCGCACCACGAGTCCGAGCACGCGGTCCTTGAGATCCGGATTCTTGTCCGGCCAGAACGTGATCGTTGTGACGCCCAGCGGCTCGAACAGCTTCTTGAAGTACTCATCCAATGTCGAGCCCGTGACAACCTCGACGACTCTGCCCGCCCAGTCGATGCCGCTGGAGTATGCCCAGCTCTCGCCCGGCTCGTAGGTCAAGGGCGTGCCGAAGCGACCCAGGACCGTCGAGCCGGTGTTCGGCACATGGCCCTGCTGTTGCCGCAGCTTGGCCAGACCCGGGTGCATGGCGTCGTAGTTGGTCCCCGCCGAGTGGGTGAGGAGATGGCGCAACGTGATGGCCTTCTTCCGATCGACCAGGATCGGCTGGTCGTGGTCGTCGAAGCCCTTGAAGATCTGCTGCTTGGCTAGATCCGGTAGCTTCTCGCCCAGGTCCTCGTCCAGGGTGATCAGGCCTTTCTCGACCACGTGCAGAGCGGCGATGGTCGTCAAGAGCTTGGTCTGGGAGGCGAGGGCGAAGATGGCGTCCTCCTCGATCGGCTTGTCGTCAGGGTAGTGTGCCTTGCCGACCGCGTGCTTGTATGTAAAGCTTCCTACATATCGATCAGTCTTCGTTCACTGGACAGCTGTCCGGGCAGGCAATCGCCTCACCATCTTCATTCGTAGCGCAGACGATGGCGTGCGGGATCTGGCCATCCTCAACGCCCTTGGCAAGCGTCTCGTCCAGCGTGCCCATGACGACGGATGTGGTTTGTTGTTGGAATCGTCCGGTCAACTGGCGAGCCAAGGCAATGATTCGATCAGCCGTTTGGGGGACGCTGCGGTTCATATGTCCTTCCTGTGTCTCGCCCAAGAATTGTCAGCGCTGCCACCTGACCGCTTCGTCTTGCTAACAGGCAACACCATTGCTAAGCAAAGCGATCGTACAAACGAAGCTGGAGACACCTCGCAGCTGGCCTTGTCCCTGTTGAAGCTAGTGGTCGACAGCGGGTCGCGCTTGTGTGCGTTCAACCTCGGTTCCCATGGCCGGTGACTAACACGTCGGAGTATAAGTCTTTGGCTGTGTTGCACATCAAATATATTATGCATGTGCTTAGCATAGACGACCGCGGCGTGCTCACCCAAGCACGATCCGCCGTCTTGCCTCCGTGGCCAAGCTCCCACACGCCCTGATGCGGCTCCAAAGGATGCCTTGAAGAAGGCCCAATACCCCGACCAAAACGCCGCCGCTGAAACCCAGCATGGCGCCAGTGCCCTCCGATCGCGCCTGATCGTACGGTCTGCACACGAGCTCGCGAGCCCGTGCCCCTGATCCATCCACTCGTCCCGATTGACCGGGGGAAAGAGTCCGGGCCAGCACGCACAACCAGCCCCCCCAAGCCTGACTCCAGCCTGACTCACGCCTCGCCTCCATTCGTCCCAGGCAAAAAATCACTGACCTGCATGCTCCCCCGCTTCTTCCGCTCCTCCTCCTCCTTCTTCACCCGCTGCTTCTCCTGCAGCAGCGCCATCTTCTCCATCCGCCGCTTCTCCTTCTCCGCCTTGACCCGCTCCGCCTCGCGCTGCTCGTCCGATTTGCCCTGCACGCACACACACGCAAGTCAGCATTCGCACAGACATCGCAACAACGACGACAGCAACCCAGCATTGCAATGCTCCTTAGTACCACAGAAGAAAGAGAGGAGGGGAGAAGGCGCAAGCGTACCTCCTCCTCCAGCGCCGCGACCTCCTTCCACCGCCGCCACCCATCAAAGTCGATAAGCGCCTGCATGCACCCCCACTCCTTGACCTTCCGCTCCAACCACACGAAGTTGACGGGCTTCGTGAGGAAATCATTGCACCCGGCCGCCAGCGCCTCGTGCCGATCACTCTGCAGCGACGATGCCGTGAGCGCGACGATGATGATGGGCGACTTGAACGAGCCCTCGTTGAGCGAGAGGCGGTCGTCCGGGTTCGCGCCCGGGCTGCCGCCCTTCGGCTTCCCGGCGGCCGCGGCGGCGTCGGCGTCGGCGTCGTCGATGATCTCCTCGACGCTGCCCAGTTTCCTGATCTTGCCCACGTCCTCGCCTTCGAGCTCCGCGGAGCTGAAGACGCCGATGCCGTTCGCGCGCTCCAGCCGGCGGATCTCCTTGGTCGCTTGCAATCTGCACACGTCACCCCTCGAAGTCAGCCAGCCACTCACTCTCACGATCCTCACGCCCTCAGTCCCGGTCCCAGGATAAGGAGACATGACAATCGATAGGGATCAGTACTCACCCGTTCATGACCGGCATCTGGATGTCCATCAGCACCAAATGATACCCCCCGCCCCGCCACTTGTCGACGGCGATCTGCCCATTCATCGCCGTCTGCCAGCGCACGCGTAACCGCTTCATCAGCCCCTCCAAGATCCGCAGATTAATGATGTTGTCCTCCACAATCAACACGTTGATAGGCGGCACGCTCCCGTCCAGCACCGACGACACGGACGGCGTCCCGGTGCCGGTGCCCGTCGTACCCGTTCCCGCGCCTCCTCCACCGCTAGCCGTAGGCCCGGTCCCGTTCGCACCCCGCGCCGCGTGCGCGCCACTCTCGCCCCGCGCATGCCGCGTCCGCGACCCAGACACGGCCTTGTCCGGCGTCACCTTCCTAATCTTCCTCCCCTTGCCCGCCCGCGACCCAGGCGGCAGAATCCCACTCCCGCTCGCGCTCGAGGGCGTGGGCGGCGCGCTGCCGTTACTGCCACCCACCGGCAAAGGCGCGGGCAAGCTGTCCATCTCGCCTCCCGTCGCGGGCGGCGTGGGGGGTTGCGGTCCCGCGGCCGCCTGGGAAGGGTGCAGCGCGTGCGGATCCGGTACTGCCGCGGCTTGACTCCCTTCCCGCGGCCGCTGGGAGCCGCGCTGCACGAGCGCGTGCTGGGGATTCATCGCCGGTTGGCCGTTCGCACCGCCTCCTCCGCCACCGCCGCTGCCGCCGACAGCAGCGCCCGGGTTGAGATTGTGCGCAGCAGCGTGCGGCGCGAGTATCGGGCTCGAAGTCTGCTGCCGCGCGAACCGCGGCCGGCCGTGATCGCGGTCCCGGTGCCCCGGCACGACATTGACGCGCTGGCCGCGATCGCGGAGGGTGCCGCCCGGGGAGGGCAGGAGGGGCAGCTGGCCGGTGTGCAGGACGGCGATGGAGCGGGGCGGGTGCGGCAGGTCCTGCATGGTCGGGAGACCGGCGTTGGACGGGTGGTGCGCGTGCGCGAGCGCGGCGCGGGGATCGTGGGTGTGCTGCTGGTAGGCGCCGGTGGGTCCGTGGACGACGCCTGAGACGGAGCCGGGCGCTGCGGCCGGCATTAGCGGGAAGTAGTCCCCTCCTTCCTCCCGCGGGCGGTAGTCGTCCAATGCATGATAGTATGCCGCCGCCGAGCCGGCCGCAGGGCCCTGAGGGTAATGTATCGGTGCGCGAGGGCTGGGTCGGGGTGTCGTCCGCGGCCGTTCTCGCTCCCGCGCGGGTACATCGATGACCAGCGCCTCCGCCACGGTCTGCCCGCCGGGATAGTGTGCGTCGATGACGCGGGCCATATCCTCGTCGGGCGAGAGGATACGCTCGAGGGACTCCTGCTGCTGTGACAATGCCGCGCCGTTGACCCGTTGGAAGAGGCGCAGCGTCATGTCGGGCGCATCGAAGGTCCCGCCCAGCGAGTTCTTGTACTTCCTAAGGATCACCTCGCGCACATCGTCCACCATGTCATTGGGGTGATAGGGGATCAGCGTAGCGGACGCGCCGGGCCGGCGGACCCAGACCTTGCGCTGCCGCGGCGGGGGCGGCATAACGGCGTGAGCCATGGCGGAGGAGTCGGTGGGGGTGGTCGAGAAGGATGGCGAGGTGAGGAAGTAGGGGCCAGGGTTGTAGCTGTCGATGCGGGGTGGAATGAGCTTGCGATCGAGCGTGGCCAGCGGGACTGGTGTCTGCTGAGCGTCGGCGGGCCGGGTGTTGGGCGAGACGTTCGCCGACGAGACGATGGTGTCGTTGCTGGTGTGGCCGAAGTCGGTGAGGGCAATTCGCTCGGCAGGTGCAGGGTCCCGCGTGTTCTCCGCCTCCACCCCTGCCAATGCCTCCTCTCCACTGGGCGTCGGGCCCTCCACCACCACCGACGGCGGAGTGTTGCTCGGTGCCTGTTCAAGGTCGTCGAGGTCCAACCTCAGCTCCGTCACGCTGCCGTCCCTCTCCTGTCCCGTCTGCCGCTCCTGCCCCACCGCGCTGCCCCCGCTCCCGCTCCCACTCCCGCTCCACTTCTCCCCCGCCGGCGACGGTCTCAACGAAGCCAACGTGTCGCTCCCGCTGCGCCTTGAGCCCGAGCCCGCCGTCTCACTGCCGGCCTCCAAATCCCGCGCTTCGGCTGCGTCGTCCCGCAGCAGCACGCTCTCCCGCACCTCCAGCACGCACTCGGGCACTTCCGCCCCGCGCTCGAGGAACTTCTCCCGCAGCCTGCTGCGGCTGGAGCTGCGTCGGCGTTCCTGCGGGAGTGTCGGTGACTTGCGCCGCGGAGTGGGCGGGAGTGCGAGGGTGGTGGGCGAGGGATCCCGCGGAAGGCTCTCCGACGCCGCTCCGTCGGTGTTGGCGGTGAGCGGCGGTGGCGGTGATGAAGTCCGCCGGTCCGAGGCGGTGGGGGTGTCGATGGGCAGGGTGTCGGTGCTCCGGACGGCGTTACGTTGCAGGAAACGGGGACGAAGGGAGAAGCGAGGCATTCGAGCTTCGGTCGGCGGAGCTACGCGGGTGTTGGGGAAACTTTCGCCGAGGGGTCGCTAGGGGATTACGTGCTGCTGTGCAGTAGGATCTCCGCTACTCTTCACCATCGTTACAACTGAGGTGTACGACTATTATGTGCAAGCGGAAGACGATGCTCGGTGTCTCCCGAACGCGTTGGCCCCCGTGCCTCACCGCGTGCTGGCGAGACAACTGTCCCTGCCGCCCGCCGCTGCTTCGTCCCGTGTCAATATCAGGTTTGGGACTCGCTTCCGCCGATCGATCGTGGGGAGACGCGTCGATCAACACTCGCCAAGATCGCTCGCTCTCCGTCTGCCGTCCCTCCTCGCGACCCGTACATGTCACCACCAACAGTAGTGCAGCGGAACCTCGCCGGACGGCGGAGATGGGATCGCCTGTCGCTCCGATAGCGGGCCAGAGACAGCGTTCATGGATCCACCCGCCTCCACCAGCACAAGCACTGCCACGAGCCGCCCGGCCCTGATCCACGTGCAGCGGAGGAGATGGACTACTACTCCCCCTCAGCACCACGACGACCCACCGTCCTCCGCACCGCACCGCGCGATCCCGCCTCATCACTGGTCGACGCCTGCTGCCGTCCGACCCGCCCGCACGCCTTGCCTGCGAGGAAGACAGACGACGATGTACCGTCCGGGCCGGGCTCCTTCGAGCTCGATACCGACGCAGCCCAGAGACGGCGAGCTTTCGTGCTTGTGGCCTCGAGCATGCTCTGCAGAAGACTGGTGCGCGGAACGTGTACAGGGCAAGCACACAACCGTAGCGATCAACAGTCCGCGTAGGTACAGTAACTAAGCCATTCCCATCCCTCGAGTCACACCTCCCGTACCACCTCAGCCACTCCTTCCCCATGCAGGCGTTGCCTTCGTCTCCGGCGCGACCTTGCGGAGGCACCCCTATCTACCGAGTCGGACCCACATCCGTCTTGGCCCACAGAAGGGAGGTCCCTGGTTTGACCACCACGATGCCGCCATGGCTGGAGCGGCGCATCTCACTGGCCAAGCCGTCCCCGAGCCAATGAGACCACACAGCTGCGTAGGACGCCCGTGGCTGCAACGAGTGCCGAGCCACTGTCTACCGAGCTGCCTACCGAGCTGCCTAAACCAAACGTGGCATCAGCCACGCAGTGGAATATGTGTCAGGCTTCGCACGGCCTGACCTACCACATGTGCTCCGCTCTCGCAAGCATGGCAGGGTTCGCAGCACGATGGCCTGCGACCACAAGGTGCGCTCGTGCGAAGTCTCGACAGCAGTAGTAGGGAAAGGGACTGAAGCAGCGCATCCGTACCTGTGGCATCCTCATCATGATCTAGTCGCTTGAACAGCAACGCCATGTCTCGTGTCCATCGCGTCTTCCCACGCCCGTCTATCCTGGACAATGATACGACTTGTTCTCGCAACTCCATGTGGGTGGCCATCACGAGAAGATCCGAGGCCGTGCATCGATACGTGCTGCATGTGTCTTGGCGATGCTGTTCCGATACCTGCACAGCACATATGCCACGATTTGATAGACAGGCAATCAGAGCTGTTGCCAAACTCGGGCGCCCGGTGAATCGTGCAAGATCCGCGGCCGAAGGTGCCACGGCCCGATTCCCATCGCGGACGAGTAAAGCATGGTCTTCGGACATTGACATGAACAAAGTGATGGCTCGCTAAGTCTGCGCTCACCAAGACAAAGATCCCTATCCTACAAACAGGCCTTGTGTACCAACCCTGCGACCCGCGCAATAATCCGGTAGCACATCTAGATATCCAAAAAGATCCCATGCGCTCCCGATCCCGCAGCCCCATGAATGCCGCTCCGCTCCGCTCGACCGAAACTTTTCTTTACACAAGAGCGTCCTCAGTATGGCCGCAGACTCGTCTGCCCCGCATCGGGATACCTGCGAAAAAGCGCCAAGCTCTCAGCTTCCGATCTCTCTCTCACGCGAGTCGCACAAGCCCAAAATGGCCCGATCAAACGCGCGAAGAGGCGTCATACCCCGGGTGGTACCCGCCGTTGACCCGCGGCTGCCCAATGTTGGCCGGCTGCTGGACGCCGGTGCCGGTGCCGGTGCCGGTGCCGCTGCGGCCGCGGCTGAGCGTGTCCATGTTCATCGAGTTGCGGCTGTCCGCGCCGGGGCTCGCGGCCTCCTCCTCGACGTGCGCGTCGAACTGCCCGTTCGCGCTATCCTGGCCGGGGTTCGCGCTCTCGTAGTTGAACAGCTCTGGCGGTGATATCAGCGTTATTTCACACGGGAAGAATCATGGAAGCACTCACTGCAGAAGTGGTAGTAGCCCGACGCGATCAATGTCCCGAGGAAAGGTCCGACCCAGTAGATCCAGTGGTATGACTGGAAGTTGCGGCCGACCACGCAGGGCCCGAAGGAACGCGCTGGGTTCAGCGAGGCCCCCGTGTAGAAGACGCCAGCAATTTCAGCCACGAAAAGGGAGAGGCCGATGCCGATCGGGGCGATAAAGGTATCTTTCGATTTCTCGGCCGCAAGCATCAGGACGGTGAAGATGAGTTGGGCAGTGAGGAACTGCAGATCGCGTGTTAGCCACCATATCCCCGCAATTCGCCAAACGTAGTCAAGAACGCACCATTTCCAAGAACACGCCTTGCGCGGGGCTCATGCCGGGGGTCAACGTCGTCTGCACCAGCTTGATATCTCCCGGAATGATGACTGCGGCAACGCCAGCCGCACAGATGCCCGCAATGATCTGGACGGGGAAGAGCAGCAGAGCGCGGACCAGGGGGACGTTGCCCGTGACAGCCAGGCCCATGGTGACGGCCGGGTTGAATAGACCACCCGAGACGCGGTACATCATCCATACCGTGACGAGCAGCGAGAAGCCGTACGAGAGGGCAATGATCAGGACCGTCTGGTTGCTGTTGACGTCCGCGGGGCCGAAGTTGGGCGCCGTGGTCACGGCCATCGTGTGGCCGAGGAAGGCGAACAGGAGGAACATGAAGGTGCCGACGAACTCGCCGGACATGGCGATCAGGTGAGTGCGCATGGGCGACTGCTTGGCCGGATCCATGGGTTCGCCGAAGATGCCGAACGCTGGCTTGGATAGCGTCAGCTTCTTCTCGTCATCCTGAGGACCCATGGCGGCGAGAAAAAAAGGTGAGACGGTGAGGCTTGGTGAGGTCGAAAGGATCCGTGGGAGGGACTGTGATTAGACTCAAGAAGGTGATTCTCCCGTGCCAGACGATTGCTTGCTCTTGCGATGGAGCGAGGTAATGATGGTGAAAGAAGAGCTACTGCAAATATCAAAGCGACGTTACTGCCCGTCGAACAGGAACCAGGAAACGCGCAGCGCACGGTGACGCAGCGGCTCACAGTGCGTGCAGCTCTCCTTCGTAGCGGACCTCCCTGACCTGGACTTCGCCGTGCCGTGTGCCCAGCGAACAGGCGACGGCACGGGAGGTTTCACCAGCGCATGAAGGTCAAGCCACACACGCGATGCTCCTCCCGCCCTGCCCGCCCAGCCGCAAGCGGACTAGAGCGGAGGATCATCAGAGATTGCGCAAGGGTACGCTGCCGGGCAGGGCAGACACGCTGGGGGGGGGGCGGTGGCGGCGGATGATGGCATGCTGACGACGTTGGAGCCTCGACGTGTCCGGATGGGCGAATCACGGGGGGGGGTCGGTATGCAGCGCAGCCACGGCGAGAGGCTTAATATCTTTCGCCCGCGCGCGAGAGGTGGAACCGACGTCCAGAGGCCGGACGAGCCGGGTGGCGCACCGAGGGTCCGGGACGGGAAAGGCCAGACTCTGGCGGACTCGATAGTGGTGGGCCGTGATCGCTCGGCTGCGTCGCAGATCCAATAATGATCGGCGGCGCTGCTTCCCATGGACCAGGCTGTCGTCCCCTCATCATCAGCAAATACAGTCTTGTGATTCACGTCGGATGCAATTTCCATCGCCCTCCACGTTCCAAGTCGCGTGTCCGACACGCGCTCTCGGCGATGGAAATTTCCGTGGGATACATGTAGCACGGGCGTTTACGGAACTAGCGGCGTTCACGGTTCCATGCAGAGGGGCGAACTCTATCGCAACGGTCTTGCACGAAGACAGCCGAACCCGGAGCCGGTGGAGGAGCTACATGTACATGAATGTACGTACATATGCGTGTACGGAGGTACAGTACATGCGCTCTCAGGCCCAGTGTTTTCGACATACGATACGCGTGGGCACAGTAGGTCTACTTTAGCGGCTTCAGCGCTCTCTTTCCCACCATACCACGCTCTTCCCCTGCCATTATTGTCGTGGCGAGTCTCCCACGGCCATCTCACACTCTTCGGCAGTGTGGAGACCGAAGCCGCTCCGGTCCCACGGTCTCACAGACTCACGAGACCCTGGACTCCATCAAGGATCGGATCATCAGTGGCACGCTCGATCTTGGTTTTGATCAAGAGCACGCGGTGTAATCCCATACCCCCCTCTCCCCACACGTGCCCGCCTGCTGTACCGCGGCCCCGGCGTCGTACGAGATGTGATCATCGCGTTCCGACCAGATGCGCCCAACCCAATTCCCATCCCACCCACCAGGTCAAGCCCGCGGAGCTATCCTACCTCACCCCACAAGTAAAGGTGGGCCACTCTTCCCAACCATTATATTATTATGCCCTGACTCGAAGCACCAACCTTCGATAGATCGACGCACGAGGCGGACATGCCGCCGGTAGGGTAATGAGCGCACGCCTGTCATGAGCACGCGGAGCGCATCATCAGTTGCACGACGACAACGAAATGGCTTCCACCGCGTTTAGAGGTCGACGCACGACGAGGTGCGACTGACGTGTGACGGGGCAGTTGCCTTATCGACGACCACCAGAACCTGAAGCTCATGCTAAGCCACCCCCGACCCATCCTGACATCGGCGGACCGATGCGCGACGGTCGAAGGGGTAGCCATGTGTACACGACGCTCGCGCGCAGAGAGACCACCTACCCTGAACACTGCCGGCGCAGCAACATCCTCCGCCAAGCATATCGCATGCCGGTGCACCTGGCAATGCCGGCAGGCGCCCAGACGGCTCCGTGTGCATAGAGATCCTCCCCTCCGTAACCCCATAGAGGCCGCCTTCTCAGCGTATGCTGCGTGACCGCCCATCATCGCTTCACGGGCTTGACCTCCCACTTCGTCCCGACCTCTCTCGCACCCGGCCAGATGTCGCCCGGCAAGGACACGCCGACCTCGTTCGTGAACTCCTCCCGCGCCTCCCGATCCGCCGCGAAGAGCTTATCCAGTTCCTTCTGCGTCTTGGCGGCCAGCTTCCGCATCGCCACCTCGGCGCCCTTCCGCCTCTCGACTTCGCGCAGTAGACTAGCGTAGCTCGCCAGGAACTCGTCAAAGTCCATCCGCATCCCGGCCAGCTCCTCGGTCCTCCCCGCAATGGCGGAGCGGATGCCCTGCCAAGTGTCGTGGAACTCCCGCGATGCATGGACATGCGCGGGCAGCGCGGCCTTGATCCCCTGCAGCTGCTCCAGCACACTCCTCAGCGCCTTGTGCCCCGCCCGGGCCTCTAGCGCATGCCGCGTGAGCTGCTCGTACTGCGCCTCCATGCCCTCGGCGTGATCGCTCATCTCCGCCCGCACCTCCTCGACCTGCCCCGCGTCGCCCACGAGCACGCGCAGCATCTCCGTCCGCTCCGCCTCGGTGATGGGCTCCGGCGCGGTCTTCTGGTACAGACTCTCCTCCTCCGCGCCCGGGGGCCCGGCTCGGAGGGTCACAGCATCGACCGTCTGCATGGCGAGCTTGGCCGCCTCGCCGCCGCCGTCGGTGTGCTTGAGGGCGTTGACGCAGAGGTCGTAGTGGCTGATCAGGCTCTCGAGTAGGGTGGCCATCTCGGTGGCATGGCCTTCCATGCCCCGGAACAGCTGCGTGATGGTGGGCGCGGGCGTCAATGAGTCGTAGAGGGTTCGCTTCGTTTGCGGGCCACTGCCGGAGACTGCGCCTTCTTGTAATGTGTCCGCGATGGTGCGGATGGAGTGATCAAATGAGCCGAGACTGTCATGGAGGCTCTCCTTAGCGTCCTTGTACGAGTCGATGAGTGCATGCAGCGAGTCGAGAACGTCCACGTGGCGACTTTCGTCGATGAAGTCGTAGAGCGTCCTGCTGCTTCCTGGCTCGGTCTCCTGAGCTGCGACCCCTTCGTCGCCCAACTTGGGGTCGTCTCGAGTCTCATCGTGCAGTGTCTGGGTTGAAGTCCGTCGCAGGGCCGAATCCACTACAGTCTGACGTAGCTTCTTGAGCGTAGCCCGCAGGCGATCATTCGCCTCGTCCAACGCCGTAAGCGTGGTTGTGAACTCGCGACCAGCGACCTCACCAACTTCAGCTACATTAGCCCGGAGCGTCTGCAGAGCGTCGACCTGCTCATCCACGCCGTGACGAGCGAATGTGTTCTTGGCGCGGAGGATGGCGATCTCCTCGACCAAGGCTCGCGAGCTGGTGACGACCTCATTGGCCCGCCAGACGTGGGAGATGGATGTTAGCGATCTCTTGGCCGATACGAAGTGTGCCACAAGCCGCTCAAGGCTGGGAGGGCCTTGATGGATGCTGACTTCGGGTGAGGATGGTGGCGGCGACTCGGATGCTGATGAAGATGCCGAGGAGCTCATGATCGGCCTGATCTATTTGGCATGGTGCGAGAGTCTGATGGGCTCGCTTGTACCATCACGGGTGATGGAACTGACTTGTGACTTAGAGGACCTGCTCACCAGACTGATCGCCGCCTCGAAGACGTTGGAGGTCCGGGTCCCGGCGGGAGGAAGACCCGCAGCTGCGGCCCCGCAAGCCACGTTTTTCGGCCCGCTGTCCCGTTGAGCGCGCTAGGATCAACAAAGACCTGGCACGTGATCATCTGAATCCGATGTACTGGGTCTGAACGGCCGTCCAGCGTGCGGAGTGGCTAAGGAACAAAGACGGACCGCAAGAGAGAGATTACACATCACCAAGTCAGACTTCGTTTGTGAGCAGATACACGTAGCCCACGGTCACCGCAGAAGCACGCAATTGCCAAGCTGTACTCTTTCCCGGCAAAGCTTGGAGCGAATGTGGGTTTGACTCGGCAAGCGGGCACTGATGAGCCAGCCGCCGGTCGTTGAGCACGACATCACCGTCAGTCAAGGCGACACTGCTGCACCCTGCAAGACGCCATCGCCCACGCACACGACTGGTCCACTTCGCCCATACTGCACACTCACGGCTCCTGTTTCCTCGGCACTGTCCCCAAGCGACAGCGATCACGACACTGGCATACAAGGGCCCCGGGGCAGTGACACGGGGTGGCTTGATCATACAAGATCCAGCCGACGGAACTGCCTACGAGGCTCCTTGCATATGTGAGACACGAGTCGCACTTGCCAAAGATGGCAGCGGAATCGCGCCATCGTCCCTCAGGATCGGGGGCGGAGCACAGGCAGCGCCTCGACCAGCACCTGCCATCGATGTCTCTTCGGCAGCAACCGACGCCCGGCGCAGAGGATCACTTCGCCGACGCGCACGTACATCCCGAGGGCGAGCTGTGCCGGCACGATCACGAGCACGAGGGCCTGCGGAACCGCTACCGCAAGGACGTGGAGGAGGAGGGGCAGAACATCGCCATCGCCGCCAGCTCCAAGCACGCCGAGCAGACGGTCGCGCCGTTCCTGGCGAAGCATATCCCGATGCAGTACAACCCGCAAGGCGGGCTGTCGCGGGGCGAGCAGCCTCAGCAGCTGGACGACGCGGGTCAGACGAGCACGAAGTTCTGCTACCGCCACCAGCCCGACGTCAAATGCAGACGGCAAGCCAACGAGCCGTCCATGGACCAGCTGCAGACCGGCTTGGCCAGCCTGACCCAGGCAGATCAGCAGGCCATCTCGCACGTCTGGTCGCTCTTCTCGGCCGCGCCTGCCAAACATCGCAACCTCATGCTGCAAGGCATTCTCACGCAGTGCTGTTTCCCGCAGCTCTCCTTCATCTCGGCCAACGTGCGCGATCTGATCAAGATCGACTTCCTATCTGCGCTGCCCGCCGAGCTCGGCTTCAAGATCCTCTGCTACCTCGACACCACCTCCCTTTGCAAAGCCGCGCAGGTCAGCCAGAGATGGCGCACATTGGCGGACGACGACGTGGTGTGGCACAAGATGTGTGAGCAGCATATCGACCGGAAGTGCACGAAGTGTGGTTGGGGTCTGCCGTTGCTCGAGCGGAAGAGGCTGCGCATCGAGAAGAGACAGATACAGTTGCGGGCAACCGGGCGGGGTCTGAATCAGTGGTCGCCAGCCATCACACCAATACCGGAAGAGGCAGAGGCCGAGAAAGAGAAGGAGGCAGACCTAGGAGAGTCGGCGCTTGGCGAGGCATCGTCGAACACTGGCATGAAGCGTCCGGCCGACAGCGGCCTCGCGTCACCCGAGTCTGTGAAGCGCACATGCGCCCGCCCAGTTCCAGCAGAACAGACAAACGATGCGGAGGACTCGTACTTCACGCCCAAGCGTCGGCCCTGGAAAGACGTCTACAAAGACCGCTTCAAGGTCGGCACAGCGTGGAAGTACGGCCGCTGCAGCACCAAGATTTTCCGCGGCCACACCAATGGCGTGATGTGCCTGCAGTTCGATGACAACGTCCTCATCTCGGGATCGTACGACAGCACTGTGAAGGTGTGGGACGTCAATACCGGCGAGGAGCTGAGGACCCTCACGGGTCATACGAGCGGGATCCGGTGCCTGCAGTTCGACGACAACAAGTTGATGACGGGTGGCCTGGACTGCACGCTCAAGCTCTGGAACTGGCGTACAGGTCAGTGCCTGCGGACGTTTGCAGCCCACACCGCTGGCATCATCACCCTGCACTTCAGCGGCCGGTACGTCGCTTCCGGGTCGATGGACAGGACAATTCGCGTTTGGGATTCGGAGGCCAAGCAGACATTCCTACTGCGCGGGCACACCGACTGGGTCAATTGTGTCAAAGTCGATCAAGCCTCGCGCACTTTGTTCTCCGCCTCGGATGACTTGACCGTGCGGCTCTGGGACCTCGACACGCGCGAGTGCATCAAAGTCTTCGAGGGCCACGTTGGCCAAGTGCAGCAAGTCCTGCCGATGCCGGCCGAGTTCGAACTCGACGAAGCCAGTCTGCAGTCCGGCGAGAAGGACGACGACGCTAGTAGTGTCAGCTCCGTCACTCACGCCGCCGCCTTCCTGCACGAACACCGCCGCACCACACCCATCCCCGGCGCCGCGCCCTTCTGGCCCCATGACGAGAGCCGGGCCGCACCGCCACGGTACATGCTCACCGGCGCGCTGGACTCGACGATCCGGCTCTGGGACGTGCACTTCTCGCCCACGCCATCCCAGCCCCACCACCATGCCCACACCGAGCAGCATCTCGCTTCCGGCTTCGTCATGCTGCCCACGGACCCCCTCACCAACTCCCATACGCCTCGCGCGCAGGCCTGCGTGCGGACGTTCTTCGGCCACGTGGAAGGCATCTGGGCGCTGGCGGCCGATCATCTGCGGCTGGTGAGCGGGAGTGAGGACCGCATGGTCAAGGTGTGGGATCCGCGGACGGGCAAGTGCGAGCGGACTTTCACGGGCCATCAGGGGCCTGTGACGTGCGCGTGGTTGAGCGACTCGAGGGTGGCGAGTGGGAGCGAGGACTGCGAGGTGCGGATGCTGTGTTTCGGTGGATGATGATCGAGGTACGATGGAGGATCTTGCAACCTATGATGGAGGGGTCCACGAGCGTTTGGGTCAGACTTAGCGATGGTGTTGGCATGATGGGATCGGGTTGCGAGTAACTTAGCGTGGCGCTGGGTGCCGAGTCGAGTTTTCTTGGTCGGAGTTGCGATACCCCGGTGCTTGTGGTGCTGTTTAGGAAGTACACGAGACTGTACAAGCTTTTGTCCATGCCGTGCATGCACCACCGTGTCGTCTGCCGGGCTTCGGCGGAAGACGAAGCGTGGCCGGCCAGAGTAGCCTGGCAAGCTTCCGGACGCGGTCGTTGCTCCAGTACGCGGACCCATGGTCGTGCGTCGGTAGACGTACGTCTGTCGTCTCCGAAGCCGTCGCGGCATCCATGTGTGCTCGTCTCGCCCTGCAGATCAAGCGCATGACATCGCACCGGCCAATGCCGACTCTTGAGGCTCTTTGAGCGGCTCACGCTGCCGTGCCGCGACGGCTGCATGCTCCGTTGGGTCCGCGGGCGGAATGGCCACGTCCGCCGTCTGATGGGGTGCTGAGCAGCCAAGCCTGCGGCGGCGGCAGCGCGCGGTGCTCACCAGGCCATGGTATAGCATCCCGAGAGGCCGCGTCCGCTGCGGAGCGCGTCAGCAGAGAGCATTGCGCCAGTGGCTGTGTCTCGCGCCCAGGATCTCCTGGTTGCAGCGCCCATGATGTCGCCGTCGGGCGCGCGGGGGGTACCCAGTCGGCACGGCGGATGCGCACCCTCGCGCCCTGATCGGAGGCGAGCGTTACGATGCAGGACATGAGCCTCACGGGGTGCATTGCGACGGCGGCGCCCGTACATGTACATGTTGCGCACCGCAGCCGCACGGCGTGAATCCAAAGTGGGAGGCAGATCGACCGCGGAGGCGGGCGATATGACCGTGAGCTCAGGACTACATCTCATGCCAACGTGTTGTACGCTGGACGGAGTCCGCAGCGTCGTCCGTTAGCGGTGCAGAGCACTGCTCGCCCGCATTACTTAGGTTCGCGTGAGTATCATCGTGGCATCTTCCACATGTTCAACGAGGAGCCATCATCCCGCCCGGGTCACGTCTAGATCACCCTTATGTATGCCGCGCTCCGTATCATTCGCTGTATCGAAGTCGGAGTCGACATCCTGCCATCCGCCGCCCGAGAAGATATTGTGCCTTGCACCCTCCTGTGCGTGGTGTCCAGCCGCAAGCTGCGTCCACGATCTTGTGAAGTCGCCCACCAGCGCGAACCGACCGCCCGCCATACACCACCGCCGCGCCATTGGGTGTCACTGAGCCTTCTCAGATACGGGACAGCCGGGCAACGCCAGCGCTGAGGCCCCGGCCCGCCGCCAGCGGTGCTGAGCGACGCCGCACGTCCGCCCCCAGCCAGCGCGACAGGATTCCAGGACATCGCATAGCGGTCCTACCGCCTGAATCACGCCAGTATGGCAGGCGAATGGGATATGGATCGTGTCATATCAGCGGATGCGGGCTATGGGAAACGCAAGGTACGTCAAGAGTTCCCCGTATGGTAGCCTGCCCAGGCTCCCGCCCATACCTTCTCCTTGCGTGTCTGCCGCGACCAGATCGTGACCTTGCCAGCTTCCATGTTGCAATGGCGGCCGCCGTGTGTTGCCGCCGCGATGGAGGGGTGTGGCCGTGCAAGTCCACTGCGGGCGCATGGGCTGGTGATTCGCGCATCTCCGGAGCTCGAAAACTGCCCGCACTTGGTCATCCTGGCAATGCTGGGGGCTACGGTCGCCTGAGATGCCAGATCGTACCATCGACAGGCCACCGACTCACTGCACCCACATGCTACCCGCGCGCATCTTCACGCTATCGTCGCACGAGAGCGTTTGCAACGCCTGGCGTCACGGCGAAGCGGCAGATCATGCAACCTGAGTTAGCAGCGGGCTCGGCTCCGGGGGATCTAGGAGTGCGTTGTTGGGGAGTGATTGCAATATTCAAGAGAGATCTGGCCAGACAGCAGGACGGCAGCCTCGCAAACTTACATATCGACGACACTCCCGTGAACGGATGATCCAGCCCCAGCCCCATGCTTTCAGTATCCACGGCCGTCTTCTGCAGAACATGGTCAGGAAGCCTCTGCTCGCGATACTGATCCAGGACCACACCAGAGCGCCATGTCTTCCGACAGGACACACTACACGCCGCAGCAACTGCATGCCGTGTACGACCGCATCAACCTCCCATCACGCTTCCGCTACGAGCCCGGCGACTTCAGCAAGGAAGTCGTTCGGCACCACGACGGCCACGGCTTCCTCGGAGCGCTGGTCACGCACACCTTGGCCCACATCCCCTTTGAGAACCTGGAGCTGCACTACTCGCCCAACCATGCCGTGTCGATACATCCGGATGCGCTGTTCCAGAAGATCATCCGGCAGGGCATGGGACGCGGAGGGTACTGCCTGGAGAACAACGTCTTTCTGGGCACGGTCTTGCGCAGCCTCGGCTTCGACGTGTGAGTGCACATCACCCGTATCGCTCGAAATGTCTGCTACGTCTGGGAGCGATGATAGCTGACCGTTGCGGTGTGCGTCCAGGATGAGCGTCGGCGCCCGGCTGAACCGCATCGACAAAAGCGCGCCCAACCGCCCGGGCACGGTCAGCTTTGGCGGATGGAGCCATATGGTGAATCTGGTAACGATTCGGGGCGACATCTATGTTGTCGACGTCGGAGTAAGTGGAAACAAAATCGCACCGGCGCATGCAGCTAACGCGGCTACGCGGTTAGTTCGGCCCAGGCGGGCCCACCCGCCCCATGCTCCTGCGAGAGGGGGTTATCGAGATCGAAGGCTCCCCCCCCACCCTCCTACAAGAGACCCGTCTACGCCATGAGGCGATCGACGAAGCCGATCACAAGGCCGCCCTGCTGTGGACGTTCGAGCGTCGCAGCAGAGAGGGCGCGCCGTGGACGCCGATGTACTGTTTCGAGGACAACGTCTGCTTCCTGCCCCAGGACTTCGAGGTCATGAACTATTTCACCAGCACACACCGGACGAGCGTGTTCACGTACCGGGTGCTGTGCAGCAAGTACATCCTCGCCGATCAGGACGAGGTGGCGATCGTGGGCGAGGTCGTGCTGTACGAGAACACGGTGACGCGGCGGACGGGCGATCAGGTGGAGACGCTCGCGACGCTCGCGACGGAGAGCGAGCGCGTCGAGGCCCTGCACCACTTCCTGGGCGTGAGCCTGCACCCGGCGCAGATCGCCGGCATCAAGGGCATGGTGACGGAGCTGAGGCCACCGCCCGCCCAGCAGATCCCGCAGGAAGTGATGGCCTGAGCGCGTCGACGACAGGGCCGGACGGCAGATTGCAACACACGACTGCGTTATATGCGGCGCTGACGGCGTATGGATGGCTTGACAGGCCCGAGGGCACCCGAGCGTCGAGCCCGGCGGAATGCATGGGAAAAATGGGGTGCCGTTTGTGGCGTATGCATAGCGGCTGGCGAAACATGGCGTGGGGCTAAGGGATATACCAGCTTGTGTAGACGCGCAAGGTGCGATGGCGGGGCGCCAGTCGATTGTTACGTTATCGGGACTGCGTATGAGATGCCACCCACCTCGTCCACTGGCCTTACGTGTACATGTATGGACTCGCCGCCTCCTCCGTCAAGTGGTGTCGTGCCCCTGCTGTCGCTTGTCTCCGTTCAGACTTTACCAGATGATACACACAGCCATCGATCACACGTCCGCCTTCGAGATCGATGCTCAACGAGTCAAAGTGCCCATGTCTGTTAGCGAGACTGATGTGGCCATGGACGATCTTTCCCGCCCCAGTGCACATAGAAGGAGTGCGACCGAACGCGTACACTACTGATACTGCATGCGTTGCCCGCCCTTCTTCTCCAGCTTGGCCTGCCGCTTGCTCTGGCCTCCACCACCACTCGATCCCTCGCCTGCACCCCCGGCACTCAGTCCGCTAAAGCCTTGCCGCACGCCCGAGTACGTAGAGAAAGCTAGCCAGCCCGAATACAGCGGGACGACTGCGTACAACCACCAGGCCCAGTCGCCGGCCAGCGCGACGAGCACGGTGTTGCCCCAGCTCCAGTAGACGACATCCCACATCCACTCGGTCAGACCTTTGGCGTCGAGGGCCTCGCCGGCCTTGCGGAGATCGCCACTCTCGGCGTACCTGGGACGTCCGATGCGCTCGAACCAGAACTCGATGGCCAGGGCCGGGGCGTTGAGGAGGATGAACGGAAGCAGCTTGCGCCTGAATAGAGCGAGGCGGAGTAGTATGAAGAGCGCATAGACACCCAACGAGATCAGATGCGTGCGATTGAGCGTAGCCGTATTGCGAGTCGCCTGTGACTTCTGTGCTTTCTGCGATCGCGGGTGAGCATGTGCTGGTGGCGAGGGCATCCGCGCGACGTACCTGTGCCATGCTGCACTGCTACCGCCCCGTAACGCCAATCGTGCTGCAACCGCCTCGACCGTGATAGGACGCCCGTGCTAGATTGACATTTCGACGCGTGCTTTGCGAATAGGCGGATTTGATTGATGAACGTTAACGCAGCTTGAAGGTGCGTGTGGAGCCGCAACCCTAAATGCTCGGCGTCGATCAAGCCCACCTCGGCGGCTCGTGCGGCTTCACAAACAACAAAGCAACGGCGAGAGCAACCAAGCGGAAGCGTCTCGACATCCACACTCACCACCCTGGGAAGGTTGATCTCCGCGTGTGGTATGGGGATCACCATGAAACTTCGACTGTAGCTCGACGAAGCCACCAAACACCCATTCCGGCTTGGACCGCGACGGTGCTCTCTGGCAAGTCTGTGTATGCGTCGGGGGACTCGAGAGTCGATGGGCAAGGCCACACAGGACGCGCTGCACCTTGGCAACACCATCACCGCCTGCGATCACCTGCATCACCCACCGACAGCATGTCGCCCACCAACAGCGTGGCGGCATCCCAGCTGCACCAGCTGATCTACTACCACATCGACAATGACATGCTGGACACGGCCAACTTCCTGGCCGGCAGACTGCACGCGCTCGAGCCACGTAACCCCGACAGCTCACATCTGCTGGCACTCACCTACTTCCGACTGCGGCGATTCAAGGCGGCATTGGACTTCAGCCAGAAGTTCGGCGCCAGCGGCCGGCACTTGGGATGCGCTTATGTATACGCACAGGCCTGTCTGGAGCTGGGCAGGTACACGGAAGGCTGCGCGGCTCTAGAGAAGGCGAAGGGTCTCTGGGTGGGCAAGATGAGTTGGAGGAAGCACTCGGAGACGACGCGGCGGCATTTGCCGGATGCGCCGGCGGTACACACGCTCATGGCGAAGCTGTGGCAGGGACACGGCGACCTGAGGAAGGCGGGCGACTGCTACATCGAGGCGCACAAGGCAAATCCGTTCATTTGGGAGGCTTTCGAGGGCCTGAGCAAGATCGGGGCGGACCTGAATGTGCCGAACATGTTCCGCTTGCCGGGAGATTCGAACACGGCGGGTGTGCCGGAGATCTACACCGACGAGGCGCCCTCACTATCACAGCCACTTGCACTGCAGTCGAACTTCCAGCAGCAGGTTTTCACGCCATCTGGCGATCCATTCGGCGCAGGGCGGACTGCAAGTGGAGTGGGTCACTTCGTACTGCCCAACCCAAAGGGCAAGTTACCGGTAGCTGGCATCCCGCGACCACAGCTTAGCGAATGGGACACGCCTACCGCTAACGGTGGTTCGGGCGAGGACGATATTACCATGGGTGGGGTTGGTCTGGAGGGTCAGGATGCCATCAGTGAGCCGCCAGCAGCGCCCTCTAGGCGAGTACGACCTGGTCAGCAGCCCGAGATGATGGGCCACCCGCGACAACCCGCGTTACGCGGCCATATGCACTCGAGCTCCGACGCTGCCGTATCTGAGGATACTCTGAGGCCTGCCATCGGTGGTCATAAGCGGACCATCTCTGGACAGACTTCACAAGCGGGTGCGGCGGCTTCGTCAGATCCGTTAGCGCAGCCACGACGGAGCAATAGGCTCTTCGGGCAGGGTACAACCACGAAGACAATACGCTCGACGGCTGACACGGTTTCATCACTCGCTGGCAAGGTCGATCGGACGATGCGTGCAGCCAAGACTGCAACAGGCGCCAAAGGACGTTCAGGCTCTACCGTTGGGCGGGTCGTCAGTGGCAATAGAAAGATTCTGCCGCCGGATCCAGCGGACAAGGAGAAGGAGAAGCGGCTGATGAGTCGGGCTGCCGATAGGACGGCGCCCACAGCTCCTGGCGTAACAGCAGCTGCTGTGCAGAAGCCGCAAGCCCAGCATCCACCAGTACCCGACGTGCAAGTCGAGCAGCAAGCGACCAACGCTCTGCTCGAGAACTTCCGCCACCTGGCAGTCGGCTCATACGCCATTTCCAGATTCGAGCTGCCCAAAGCGATCCAGACATTCCGTTCGCTTCCCGGAGCGCAACGGGAGACACCCTGGGTGCTCGCGCAACTCGGCAAAGCCTACTACGAAGCCGCCGACTACCGCAACGCGGAAGACTGCTTCGCCCGCCTCCTCGAGATCCAGCCCACCCGCATCCAAGACATGGAGGTCTACTCCACCGTCCTTTGGCACCTCAAAAAGGACGCCGCGCTCGCCTTCCTCGGCCATACGCTGCGCGACGAGGACTACCACGCCCCGCAGACCTGGTGCGCGGTCGGCAACGCCTTCTCCCTCGCCCGCGAGCACGACCAGGCCATCGCGGCCTTCAAGCGCGCGACGCAGCTCGACGCGCGCTTCGCGTACGCCTGGATCCTCATGGGCCACGAGTACATCACCAACGAGGAGTACGACGCCGCGCTGTCGGCCTTCCGCCGCAGCGTCGCGGTCGATCGGCGCTGTTATGGCGGGTGGTACGGTCTCGGGAGGTCGTACGAGCGCATGGGGAAGCTGGAGGACGCGGAGAGGCACTACCGCATCGCGGCGACGATCAACCCGTCCAACGCCACGTTACTCGTGTGCATTGGTGTGGTGCTCGAGCGCTTGCATGACAGGAAGGCCGCGCTGGCGAACTATACGAAAGCGTTGGAGATCAGCCCGGCGAGCGCGCTGGCGCGGTTCAAGAAGGCGCGGGTGCTGATGCACATGCGGTACTTCGCGGAGGCGCTGGCGGAGCTGGAGCTGCTGCGGGAGCAGGCGCCGGACGAGGCGAACGTGTGGTTCCTGCTGGGGAAGTGCTACAAGGGGCTGGGGGAGAAGAGCGAGGCGCTGCGGGCGCTGACCACGGCGTTGAATCTCGATGTCAAGGTGAGTGCGGTCGTGGTCTGTGAGGGAGTACGTTCGCTGACTCGTGTTAGGCTGCTCCGTTCATCAAGGAGGCGATGGAGGCACTCGATAACGACGACGACGAAAGCGAGGAGGACTGAGTCCGCGCGAGCGAGGACTCTGAGGTGATTCATTTGTTTTGCATGGCGTGGTGTTCTGTTTTGAGCGCCCTGAGACGTGCCACGACCTAGTATTGGGCGGCGACAGGGAGGAAGCATTGGCAGCGGGCTGGCGTTCTGATTTGCGGTTCTGCCCGCAGACTGAGCAGTCTGGCAGTCTGCTGCTACGATCGGGTCACTCATATGATCAGGCCTGCCTGCGAGCCTCACATAGTCCCAGATACCTTACGGTTTACGGAACTCCGTACGCTTCTGTGTCTCCCTCTCCGTACACACATGTATTTACATGTACTTGTGACAGCCACATGCACTCCCGGTGAACGCTTCCCAAAGAGGCAAGAGGTGAGCCCCACCTTGCGATCTCCAGACCCGACTCGACAAAGCGCTGCTCCATCACCGACACGACACCAACCTCCACGACGATGCCGGCGCAGACGTCCAAACGCGTGCGCAACACGCAGCTCCGGCGGCACTTCCTCATCGGCAACGAAGCGCACGTCCTGCCGCACCCCTCCTTCACCGACCCCCCGCCCGACGGCCACACCAAGGGCTGGAAGGTCTACGTGCGGCCCCTCCCCAACGGCCCGGACATGACGACCTGGCTCAAGAAGGTCCAGTTCAAGCTGCACCACACCTACACCGACGCGTCGCGCACCATCGAAGCCCCCGGACCCTTCGAGGTGAGCGAGACGGGCTACGGCGAGTTCGGCGTCGAGATCCGGCTCTACTTCGCGCCGGAGAGCGGGGAGAAGGCGGTGTACCGCGAGCACTACCTCGTGCTGGCGCCGTACGGAAGCGAGGAGCAGAAGGCGCGGCAGCAGCGGGAGAATGTCGTCGTGGCGGAGCGGCTGGAGACGATCGAGTTCAACGAGCCGACGCAGGAGTTCTTCAAGGCGATGACGGGCGAGGAGCAGTTCAACTGGTTGAAGGTCAAGAAGGGGCGGGGGAAGGGGAAGAAGCCGGAGATGGTGTTTGAGGGGGAGGTGGAGCCCACGGCGCAGCTGCCGGAGAAGGGGACGGTGCTGGGGGACGCGGTGCAGGGAGGGCCTGGGGCGGGAGGGGCGTGGAACCGGATGTATGAGCGGCAGGTGCTGTCGCAGCTTGGGCAGTGTGGGGCGAGTCTGGAGCAGCATCTGGAGGAGGAGAAGAGGGGGATGGAGAGCCGGAGGAGAAAGATGGAGGAGCTGGGCGTGGCAATCTCTGCGAAGTGAGCAGTGAAGCCCGATTGACATGAGGCTCTTTCATGCGGATTTAGCAAGGCGTTGGGGGGTGCTGGCTTCATCGTGTGTGCGACTAGCATGGAGCAGGAGCAGCGGACGAAACCGCCTCTCTACTTATAACAGCTGTTTACGGAGCTACAGTCTGAAATCTCGCGGAGACCCGTGAGGTATCACACTTTCCACGCGCGACCTGGTCGTCGATCAGCATCGGCGTCACCGCCTATCCAGGCATCAGAAAGTCGGTCGCTTACGCAGCGGCTCGTACGCCTCCTTCGGCACCACATGCACGACCCCAACACCGCTCGCCACCGACCCGGCATCGTACGCTGAGCCGTCGCTCCCCGCCGTGCTCAGCTGCCGCAGCGGCATCTCGTCCTCAGTCGACTCGTTCGGAAGAGACTCCCACTGCGCCGTGTTCGCCCTCCGCACAGGGACATGCTTCTCAAAGACGCGGTCGATCTCCACGGCACTCAGGCCCTTGAGCTCCGGCACGGTAAACCAGGTGATGAGCACGCCGAGAGCGGCGAAGCCCAGGAAGACGAAGCCGACCTTGCCGCCGAGGTTGCCGGCGTCGGAGTTGTAGAGGTAGGGGACGCCGAAGCCGAAGCCGCAGTTTAGCACGCCGACGAGCAGCCAGCCGACGCCCTGGGTCTTGGAGCGAGGATGTCTCCGAGGCCACGACGTAGGAAGCCGGCCAGCATCCGAGGCCCGCGCTCACGATGATCGCCTTCATTCCTGCTGCGCAATAGCTGGGAGCTGTCAGCAGTGTTCCTGGCATGATGTCATGAGCGCAATAAGGTACTCACTATGCGACGTTCTTCGACGTGAAACAGCCAGCGATGCCAATAGACAGCCACAGGACGCCCACGATGGATAGAGTGATGAGAATGAGCAGGCGCCTTCCGAACTTCAGCAGAGTCCACCAAGAGCCGATGTTCGCGAACAAGCCCAGAACAACACCCAGCACGAGGATGATGAAGCTAATGGTGTGGCTCAAGCCCAGTATCTGGAGGAAGTAGCTCGCATGCCCGATCAATGTGAGTCCGAAAAGCTCCGGGATGGTGTTCGCGAAAACGACGATCATGGAGCGTTTCAGGTTGACGCCGCGGAAGCACTCGATGTATGTCGCCTGGCGGTCTTGAGCAGCCCAGCGCTCTTCATTCACGGCGCGATGCATGTCGTCAAACAAGTCTTGCGAGTCGGTGGCAACTTTGGCTCCGTGAAATCTGCGGAAGCAGTCTCGAGCCGCCTGAGTCTTGTCTTTCTGCAATAGCCTAGGGAGGGACCGTCAGCACGTGATATGTCGGGCTCTCAGACACCAATCTCCTCACCAAACGGGACTCTCTGGCACCAGAGCAGCGAGCAGCAGCGGGATGACGGAGAACGGCCACTCGGTCGCCACTGCAATCCTATACGACTTCGCGCCCGGCGTGGGCAGCACCAGAAGCACAACCACCGCCGCGACCAACTGGCCCAGAAGCTGAAACGCCGGGAACAGCGCGAAGATCGGCCCACGCAGTCGCGCAGGGACCACCTCGGACAGGTACGTCTGCGTACTGCAGATGATCAGGCCGACGGCGACGCCCTCCAGGAGCTTGCCGCCGAAGATGGCGCCCTGCTTCTGCGCGGCGCGATCCGAGATGTAGCAGGTGAAGATGGCCGCGACGGAGATTACGCTCCCGATGCCGAGCGTCCATTTGCGACCTGTAAGGTCCTGCACCCAGCCGCCTGCTGCCGCGCCGATCATGCTGCCAATGGGGAAGGCGACGCTCCAGAGGGAGAGCCAGATGGAGGGGATGATGTATCTGTCCTCGTACTTCTCGCCGAAGACCTCTCTGCGGTCTTTAGTCAGCAGACTGCCTGAGTCACTCGCGGTAGTGGGGAGCAAGGCGACCGTACTGGAAGACTGGCATGGACGCGACGTTGCCGACGATGGCTTGGTCGTAGCCCCAGAGCAGTACGTTGAGAGCCATGCAGACCGAGATCCCCGCCGCTCGTGGCCATCGCCGGACTGCTTGCCAGAGGGTGAGGGATTCGTAGTCATTCATGGCGGTCGTTGGTGGGTGCATGTTGAGAAGTCTTGACGCTCGGTGGAGCTTCTTCTCTGGTAGTATCCCGGGGAGGCATTGGGCTCAGGCAAGCCTATATGCTGCCGCCTCGACCCTTCGTCTGCTCGAGCGTACACACAACACAATGCCGCAGCCACGACACAACTGCCGTAGTGGCATCTGTTCTTAGCAGCTGAAGCTTCCATACTTCTCAAACCACCCTACAGGCTCCAGAGGCTGCTTCGACGGGCCATGTTCGACGCTTGATGGGCCGCGTCGTAACGTCGTGCTGCTTGGCTACATCTATCGTCGTGAGGCTGAGCCACTGCTCGCACTTTACGAGCGTGTTTTGCGAGGTCCGCAGGGACTACGGCTCCTCCCGCTGCACAATGGCCCCCTCCGCATATGGAGACTAGCGCGAGGCGCTGCGCCCCACTATGATCCAGACACGCGACGCGGGTTCAATAATCCGACATCAACGTGAACTTGCAGGCTGGTGCGATCGTCCGCTTGGCACAGCGCTGGTCGGTGACGACGACCGCAGCTGAAGGAGCCGGTCAGCAGTCACCTCTTGTTGTTATACGAGCAGCACATTCCATGTACGCTACACAATCGTAAGTCGCCCAATCCTTCCCTCCTGCACCGGATACGCGCCACGATGAAGCCTAACGTCAACAGAGCCGCCTGGTTGCGGCCGCGGTGCGGCGACGTGCCCGCAACCTGCCAGAGCGACTCGGACATCTCCGACTCCTCCCGAACACGAACCAACGGGGCACACGACGTGCGGACGACAAAGAGAGCACTGAGCCTAACGACAACACCTTGACGGACACATGACTGTGACAAGGTGAGTGTGAGAAGCTGATGATGTTGTACAGTGCGTATTAGATGCGAATGCGAGCATTGCCCCATCGCGAATGATTACCATGAAGCGCCTCTGCCCATGCAGACGATTGAGGCGTGGAGGCGACGACGCCTGACCAGCGCCCAGCGCGGCACTCTCGCATGCGTCACACAGGTATATAGCGAGGAATTGCCATCAAGTCCAATCCCATGGTCCGACTCCGACACAACATCAGAGACAACGCTCATCCCGTCCCCATTACCTCCCCCATCCGTGTCCCATCGACTTGTGTCCCACTGAAGCAACCTCACTTCCCCCCCGTCATTTGCCCCTCGACGAACCCCAGCGCATCCTCCCGACTCACCACTTCAACCGTACTAGCCTTCCGCAAGTAGCTGACCCCGTAGCACTTGGCCGCCACAAGCAGCATCTCCGGTCTGAAAGTCGTGCAAATGAACTGTCCCGTCTTCGCGCTCTCCTGCAGCAGCTCGGCAACCGCGGTCCGGTACTGCGCGTCCAGGTTCGCATCAATCTCGTCGAAGAGGTAGAACGGCGCGGGATCCGAGGCCTGGATCGCAAACACCAGCGCCAGTGCACAGAGCGACTTCTGCCCGCCCGAGAGCTGCTGGATGCGCTGCTGCTCGTCGTGCTTGCTGTTGAAGGACACGCTGATCCCCACCCCGGTATAGCTCTCCACGCGACTCTTCGCGGCCTCGTCCTCGTCCTCCTCGCTGTCCTCCGCGGCTCTCTTGTCGTTCCTCCGCTGGATGACCAGTCTCCCCTTGCCTGCTGGGACCAGCCGCTCGAATACACGTGCAAACTCCCGACTCACCTGCCGAAACGTCCGCTCGATCGCCTCGTCCTTCTTCTGATCCAGATGCTCGATCAGCTCACGGATACTCCCATCGCTGGCCCCCAGCTCCCCGCGCCGCGTCTCGAGCGCCTCGCGCTGCCGCTCGAATTGCGCGAACTGCTCAAAGGCCTTCTTGTTCACGTGCTCGTACTTCTTCAGCGCCTCCTGGACCTTGTGCAGCCGATTCGTCGCGGTATTGGAGGCCATGTTGGTGTATTGCGCCGTGAAGGCCACATCAGGGAGGACGCCCAGATTGCGAATCTGCGTCGCGACATCGTGGAGACGGGAAGCGAGGACGGCGCGTTTCTGGGCGCCCTTGTCGAGGGTCTTCTGATGGTTGCGGATGGCGCGGGAGAGATCCTCGATCTGTTTCGCTTTGGTAAGGCGGTTGGCTTCGGTGGTCTGGAGGGCTTGCTGCGCGGTGTCGATTGCGGTCTCGTTCTCGTCGAGCTTCTTCTGGATCGTGGAAAGTGTCTTCGAGACGCGCTTCAACTCCCTCTGCGCCTCTTTGAGTCGCGCAGCACTTCCCGCGCCGCCCATACTTTCCCTACCCTCCATCTCTTCCGACTGGAGTCCATCGAGTCTCAAGCGGAGATTATCTCTCAACTCCGCCTCGATCGTGCCTTTCCTCCCCTCCAGCTCGCTTCGCTCGCTACTCACCGCTCCAAACGTCTTCCTCAGCTCCGGCAATTGCTCGTCCAGCCTCTCCAGATCGCGCTCCTCGTCGTTCGTCAGCGCTTTCTTAAAGTCATTCGCCAGCTCCCGCTGATAAGCGCCCATCTGCTCTCCTAGTCCCCTCACCGTGTCCTCCACATTCTCCCTCTGCCTCGTCTTCCTCTCCAACTCATCCCGCTTCCCATGCAGCTCCCCCTCTCGCCTACGCAGATCATCCCGTAGCGGGCCATACCCGCCCTCAAGCTGCATCCGGTCATGGTCAATCTTCTGCAGCTCGCTCAAGGCCTTGGTGACCAACTGGTTGATCTTCTCCAAGTCCCTCTCAATCTCCCGCTTGCGGCCGGCATGCAACTCGTACTCCTCTCGCGCCAGCTTGAGCCGCTTCATGCCGTCCGTGCGCGAGCTGCGCGTGTCGTAGTACCCACCCGTCAGCGCGCCCTTCTTGTCCGAGCGGTCTCCATCGGGCGTGATGGCCGTGACTTGATGGGAGCGCGCGTACTGTGACGCGATCTGGATGTTCGGGCATACGATCGTCTTACCAAAGACCTGCTGGAAAGCTTTGTCGTACTTCTCGTCGTATCTCAGCTTGGTGACGAGGTGCACGGCGTCGTTGGTCTTCGGGATCGCGACGGGCTTGATCTTGACGCGGTTGAGCGGGACAAAGGTCACGCGTCCGCTCTTCTCCTTCTGCAGGATCTCCGTGATGCGAGTGGCAGTCTCATCCGTGTCGACGACGTAGTTGAAGAGGGAGGTGCCGGCCGTGACTTCGATGGCAGTCTTATACTTGTCGTTGAACTCGAACAGCTCGCCAAGCGTGCCGTACGCGCCCTCGATCTCATTGTCCCGAACAATGCGGCGGACGGCTTGGAGACCTCGATTAGTGCTCTGGTCCATCATGCTGCTCAGGAACTTTTCGGCCTTGTCCAGCTCCGCCTTGGCGTTCTCGATCACGGAGCCCAGCCGGGCCTCCTCCCGCCACAAACCCTTCCGTCCATCGGTTAAGCGGTCCCTCTCCTCCTTCGCCTTCTCCAGCTGACCGGCAATCCTCTGCTGATCGTCGCCTCTATTCTCAATTCGTCCCCTCATCTCGCCAATACCTCGCTCCAGCTCCGCGATCTGGCCCTCGATCTCCACGATGTCCTCCTGCGTCTGCATCGTGATCGCCTTGCGGGTCGCAAGCGTGACGTTGACATCGTTGATCTCCTTTCGGAGGTAGTCGTCTCTCTCGCGCTTGCTCTTGAATTGACTGTGCCGGCCTTGCTTCGCATACAGTCGATTGATAGCTGATTCGGTGTCGGTGATCTGCTGGCGAAGCGTGCGCTCTTGCTCCTTCTTCGCCGTGTACTCTGGGAGGAGCTGTGCAAGCTCCGCCTCACGTTGCGTGATCTGCTCTTGAACTTCACGCAGATCGGCGGCATGTTGGGTCCGAGCTTGCTGTGCATTCATCTGATTATCGACCGTTGTCTGTACTTCGAGCTCGATCTTCGCCTTCTGGCGCGCGGCATCCTTGCGCTCGTCTTCGAGCTGCAATCGCTCCTTGGACAGCAACTTCAGCTGCGATTGCAGCTCGCTGATCTGGGCATCGATCTGCTCGATCTCAGACTCACTCCGCTGAAGCGCCTCGCGATCATCGTCTGTCTGCTCGACACCGCCCTCGCGATCTTCCTCCAGCTTCTCGAGAGCCTCCTGCAACGCTTCTTGGTCCTTATGATGGATAGTGTACTCCAAACACTTCCTCTCCCGCTCCTTGTCCTGGAACGCCCTCAGCTCCTCCTTCTCCTCCTCCAGCTCAGTCAGTCTACCTTTGATAGAGTCGAGCGTCTCACCAATCTTGTCCCGCCGATGCTTCGTGTCGTCCATGATCTTCTGGCTCTGGGCGCGCCGCTCATCATACACGTTCGTGCCCGCAACTTCTCTCAGGATCGCCAGTCTGCCAGAGTCCGGCATATTCGTGATCGCCGTGATGCGCCCCTGGGGCACGATATAGTATGGGTTGCTGCTCGAGAAGCCGGCCGTCTCCAGCATGTTCATGACCTCCTGCTTGGTCGTATTCTTCCGGTTGAGACTGTACTCGTCCTTCTTTTGCCCGATCGTACGTCTCAGCACGACCTCGGCAGTGTCGGTCGGGAAGCGACCATCGGCGTTGTCGAAGACAATCTCGACATACGCGCTCATGACCGCGCTGCCGGCGCCTTCATGCAGTAAGCCGGCGCGGTCCTCGCGCGACATGGACTTGTAGGAGTCGTTAAGCACGAAGCGAATGGCGGCGAAGAAGTTAGACTTGCCGGAGCCATTGCGGCCGACGATCACGTTGTGCGCAGGACTGAAGGGCTCAATGACGGTCTGGTCCTTGTACGACTTGAAGCCGTGGATGATGATCTGCTTGATGAACATCGTCGCGAAGATGTCCGTAGGTATGGGCCAGGTGTATCAGCGGTGCGCGCGCATGTCCGTTGCCGGGTGACAGCTGTAAAACCGATGTTGGACTGAGCTGCAGTCTGAGACCGAGAGAAGGCGTTTGAGCGACGCGTCGTGGACGTGTTGCGGGGAACTCACGCCTAAGGCACCAAGTGGAAAGCCCGTCGAGAGCGCGAGTCATGCCGATGCTCAAGGCTTGGATCATCCCGCGGTGGTGACGATACAGACACACCGATCCACCAACACGTCTTCGACCGTGACCACGATGCCCGTCGCCCTCAAGCGGAAAGGCAGTCCATCCCTGGACGAGGACAGTGAATCGTCTAAGCGCCGATTCGCCGAAGACGAAGCCTTACCCAAAACCGATGCGACAGTCCCGATATCACCAGCAGAGACCACCCCTCCACCGCCGCCTACCAACGACACACCCCTCTCCACCGACCGTACCGCCCGCTTCGCGGCCCTGCGCGCCCGCAACCAGGCCTCGCGCAAGTCCAACCTCGCCGAGACCAAGAACGAAGCCAAGCGCGCCTCGACCGACCCGACCCAGCTTACCTCCCTCTCCCGCAAGCGCGACATCGCCCAGCACAAACTCCTCAAGGCCTCCGTCGAGGAGAGCGGGGAGGACTTCGAGCGGAAGCGCGCCTGGGATTGGACGGTCGAGGAGAGCGAGCGCTGGGATGAGCGGGTGAAGGAGAAGGCGCGGAAGAGGGAGGGCAACGCATTCCAGGACTACTCGGCCGAGGCCGGGAAGGTGTATGAGCGGCAGGTTGGGGCGTTGGAGAAGGCGGGCTTCGATGAGCGGAAAGCGGCCTACGAACGGGAAAAGGCAGAAGCCCTCGACCGCGCAGTGCGCTCCGGCGGACTGGAGATCGTGGAGACGCCTGATGGGGAGCTGATTGCTGTTGATCGCGATGGGTCGTTCTACTCTACCTCAGATGCGACGTCGTATGTGCAGAACAAGCCCGAACGGGCTGCCGTGGACCGCTTGGTTGCGGACATCAAGAAGGCAGAGGAGGTACGGTTGAAGAAGCGGAGGGAGCGCGGCATGCAAGACGAGGGGGACAGAGACGTGACGTACATCAACGAGAAGAACAAGCAATTCAATCTGAAGCTGGCTAGGTTTTATGATAAGTACACGGCGGATATCCGGGAGAGCTTCGAGAGGGGGACGGCGATGTGAGGGATGCGCGGAAAGGTCCTGGAGTACTGGAGAGAATGCCTACGCCAGTAGCTTGTCGTTCGTCGTTGCGGAGGCTGCTGTGTCTTGGTAAAAAAGCACACTCGCCACGGCGCTCTGATCGATTTCCCTCAGGAGACTTTGAAACTTTCTTGGCGAGTGTGAGGTCGGTTTCCGCGAATACTCGGCCTTCCAGCGGAGCGGCAGCACACTAGTTGCCGAGAGTATGAACATGAAGTGAAGACTTAAAACTTCCAATTTTCACCGCAGAATGTCACCAACAGCATCCGTGATACTCCGCTCGCCTGTCAAGACTATGGCGGACACGAATTGCCCCCTACTCGCTCTCCCCCCCGAACTCAGGAACCGCATCTGGGGCCTGGTCCTCGAATCGCACTACGAAGACGACTCGGACTACGAAGACGACGCGATCAACGAAGACGACTCGGGTGAAGACGACTCGCTCTACGAAGACGACTGGCAACGGCCAATCAGCCCTTACGACAAAGCGCCGCAGATACTTCAAGTCAACCAGCTTGTGCGAGCCGAGACCACCTCGATGTCCTACGGCCAAGCAATCTTCGAGCTCACCTCGCTACTCGATGATCACAGGATGCTTGAGTGTGAGAGGTGGCTCCGCAGTATAGGCGATGCTGCAGCCAGGAAGTTACGTCAAGTCGAACTACACGGGCTTGATTACTGGGGTGGTCTGCGCTGTACAACATTCGACGTCATGCTGCACGGCAATGCGGAGGGGGAGGTGGTGACATATGGAGAGGTCACCATCGGCGGCGCGGCGAAGAAAGCGCGGCTCAGCGCGAAAGACAGAGGCGCTGCAGATCGCGTTCAGCGCAAGCTGGAGCGGAAAATTGTGAACATGCAAGCAGTGTCCGGCAAGAGTTTCAGCACGGCCGATTGGATTCACATGCTGGGCGTCTTCACCGGTCTCCTGATGGGGTGAATCTTTGGGCCGAGTCTTACGTCGCGAGGAGTTGGGGGGTGAACGGAAGGAGCGAGGCAAGGGTGACCGGGTGGCGCGACCAGCGGGTAAGAGCGTATGGCTGGGATGTATCTCGTAGGAAGAATACCTCATCGCCAGGGCCAGGAAGCATTCGCTGTCGGATCATGGCAGCAGCAATGGCTGCTCGCAGGTGGGCCGTTCCTTCCCTTTCTGTACACTAGCTCCAATGCCAAGCTGCAGATCCCCTTCGCTCTTTCTGGAGTGTTGCCTTCGCTGGCGTCAGCACTCCCTTCTCGGCACATCTTGTCAATACGCACCTCACTCGTCGTCCTCCACAGGCCGCTGTATCACGACCGACCGAATACAAGCAGGATGCCGGCGAGCGAGTGCCACCTCCTGGCGTTACCTCCGGAACTGCGCAACCGCATCTGGATCTGGCTCTTCGAGGAACGTGTTTGCTGGCCTATCCAAATAACGCGCAGAGGGCATCCGAACGCAAGACCGCCCCCGATCGTGCGCGCAAGCAAACAGATCCAGAATGAGACTCTTGCAATGTGGTGCGCCCGTACCAATCTCGATCTCGGCCTGATTTCGAACCCAAACTTGAAGCATACCGACGGCAATCTCGACCTACTTCCGTACCCGGACTTCGAGCGCGGCTATCGCTGGCTCGAAGACATCGGGAGCGTCGCCTCTCGTCACATCCGGCAGTTCTCTTTTGCTGCTAATCTCTGGTGCGACTACCCGGGTGGACCGTCGTTCTCGTGCCTCAGTTTTGATGTAGAATTGGCCGCCGGGACAGCGCACGAGATGACACACGTTCCTGGAACCCTCAATCGTTACGAAAGGACATTGCGTGCCTTCCGGGCCGGCATGAATGAAGCAATCAGCCGGGCGCAAGCACAGAAGGGAGGCGCAGGCCTCGATCCTCGGGAATGGCAGTCGCTGCTGGTGGACATTCAACAGGTGATGGAGAGGTACGAATGGTACGACGAAGACTTTGACAAGTACACAACTCCCTCTGAGACGGAGAGCGAGTCCGGGAGCAGTTCGGAGAGCGATTCGGAGAGCGGCTCGGAAGGCGGTTCGGAGACCGACTCGGAGAGCGAGTCGGAGGACGATGACACGGAGGCTTGAGTGAGGCATTGCGCTCTGGACCACCTTCACGGCGTCTACGGCCGGGACAATTCTCCCGATCACTCCGAAGAGGCAGCCAGAACATGCCACGCTCCAGGGATCGATCATCACTGCACGTGAGCAAGGTGGCCGGCGTACAATCCGATACACACGATTTGGAGGACCCCTCGGGACGCTGTAGTAGACGGCACGGTAGACAGAGACGGTGCGACGAACAGGGTGAAGATAAAGTAGGGGCACAGGGACTTGGCTCTACTCGCGTTGCACCCAGGCGAAATGCAAGGGATGTAGCTACTACATGTATATCTCGACCTGCAAAGGGCGCACCATGCTACGCTATGCTGCACTCACACTTGCGCCACCCCCTACTTTATGCCTTCCGCGAACGGGTCCCGTCATTCTAGCGCAACTCATCCCGAATCTCCTGCATCACCTGCTTGACATTCTGCTGCTGCGCGCCCGGCCTCGAGCCCGCAAAGTGCAGCGTCCCAGAGACCCCGCTCTTGATCTCCGCCCGGAACTTGTCGCCCAGCGTGATGAGCGTGCCCAGCGCACAGAGGGTCCTGTACAGCGCATCGCCGTCCGTGGCGTGCGGGCTCTCGCACTCGAGCAAGGTGGCGATGTCGATGAGTAGGACCTTTGCCCTCGCTTCACGACTCGCAGACTCGCCGGACGGTGCGTGCTTGGCCAGAAAAACGGCGTAGTTGAGGTAGAGGGAGGCGAGGGCCTTGTACTGCGCGGGTGACTCCGGCTCGGTGGCGAACGGCCTGACGAGCTTGAGCGCGGTGTCGAACTCGCCGTCGACGATGAGACGACCGCTTTCGGAAGCGAATAGGTTGATCAGCAGACGGAGAGCGTGCACGGCGTTGTTCGCTGTCTCTTGGCCGGCCTTGAGCAGACCCGCTTCAGCTATTGTGTTGATGATGGTGGTCTCGCCAGAGCTTGTGATGCTGACGAAGGAGGGAGACACCGCCAGGCGTGCGAGGATGGCGATTGCAGCAACTCTGTCCTTGGTCGGCCACTGTGAGCTCGCCTTGAGCAGTGCCGTGACCTGGATGTTGGTCGGGTGCGGATCTTGCGGACTCTTGGTCAGCTGATTGACGAGGGCCCGCAACGCCGCCAGATCTTCTTCGTTCACACCACCGCTGCCTTGCAACCGCTTCGCAGAGTCCTCGATCTTGTTGATGCCGTTCTGCGCATTGCCTTCCGATATCGTGATATAGCTCCGCTGAGGCAGCTTCCGCTCGCCGGACGTCGCGTTCTGCGCTGCGTCACCAGGTCGATACCTCTTGTCGCTTCCCCAAGGATCTTGTTGTTGTGGCGCTCGTTGGTCGGTCTGCCCTATACGTGTGCCCTTCGTGTTCTCTGCTATCCAGTTCGCCACCTGCTCGTAGTAAGACATGGGCAGCTCGTTCCGCTCGAGAAATCTCCGGGCTGCGTCCCAGGAACTCTCGGTGGAGTTGTAAGGCAGTTTGAGCGGTGGCTTGCCATCCTCGATGTCGATGTCGAAGACGTAGTCGTACTCTTTGCCCTCGTATTGCTTCTTCGCAGCACCTGAGCCTTCGCCCGAAACAACAGTCCCGATCTGCGGTTCGACAGGTCAATGGAAAGCGAAGCCCGTGCACGGTGCTCTCAACACTTACAAGGTTCCACTGGCTCGTAGATCCTGACCAGAGGTGTGCCGTCACGCTTCCGTCGTTCTCCTTGATGAACAGCTGTTGTCCGTCTCGCTGCCCAACCTGCGTCTGCAGTGCCTCTGTGATGAAACACAAATTAGCGTTGAGCTATTGCACAACTCCTGCAGCCACTGCTGACATGCAGCCAAGCTTGTCCCGAAATACCAAGAATGCTTCTCACTGCACTACAGAGCTTGAATACGGTGTTCAGGTACATAATATTCGCTCGTGGGGTAGAACGAGATCTTACCTGGTCCGGGTAGATTCTCCTTCTGGAAGGGCTGGCCTTGACTTGCAGTCTCGGCAGGTATTGCGTACATGCGATTGGTCTCGTCAAAGCTGCGGATCGTCTGTTATTTCAGTCAGCATCGGCGAAGATGTTCGCGCCAGTTCTACTGCTCCTGCACTCGCATGCTGCAAGTGCAGTGGTACGTACCTCCGCATCGGCTTGCCGCTCCGGATCCCGTGAGAAGATGCGGATGATATTGTCACTCGCTCCGCTCGCAATGTCGCCCGTCTCGGGACACGCGGCCACCGCCCACAGACTGATTGCAGGATGGGTGATTGTCTGGATGCTCTGCCCGTCGCGCCATATCCGCACAGTCCGGTCCTCTGAGGAGCTCACAATGTCGCCGTTGGGCAGAATTGCAAGACCGTAGATGTAAGCTTCGTGGCCGTGCAACTCGCCCGTCGGTGTACCGTCGAGCGTCCAAAGCCGGATGACCTCGTCGTTGCCCGCGGATGCAAATGCTGCGCCGGACCAGTGGCCCGCAGGGATCTTGCAGAAGCACCGGACCACGTCAGTGTGACCCTTGATGGTGCGCAAGCTTTTGCCGTTGATGTCGAAGAGTCGGATCATCTTGTCGGCGCACGCGGTGAGCACGAGCTTGGCGTCGTAGACCATCACACCCCATACAGGCCCGCCATGACCCGTGAGCTCAGCCGTCACATTGCCTTCGGAGACGTCCCAGACGAACACCTGGCTGTCCCAGCCGCCACTGACGACCTTTGTGCCGTCCTCACTAAAGGCCAGGCAGGTGATGTTGCCGGCATGCCCGATAAGCATACGATCGGGATCCGCATCAGGAGGACTCCCGACGTGCTTCACGAAGACGGAGGTCTCTCGGCCGCCCGCCGCCACTACGCCGTCAGGGTAAGGTTTCGAAGGCGGAGCGTATGCGAGCCCGTTGAACCAGTGGGCGCCTCGGAGAACTATCGTATCGTCGTAGCTGGGCGGTCTGGGGGCGGTGAGCTGCCATTTCCGCACGCTGTTGTCTCTTGAAGCGGAGAAGAGCGTCTCGCGGATTGGAAAGACGAGGGCGCGGACCTTGAAGCTGTTTGTTAGCTACTTCGTGGCGATGTTGTCGACGATCTCCTAGCAAGGGGATGGATAACACATCGCCTGCTCGCTTACATCGTCTTCATGGCCGCGTAATGTTGCCGAGAGCTTGAAGTCGCCGGACATTCTGCGCGGCGGTAGCTTGCTGAGCTCTCGTTACACTTGGTCGGACAGCCGTGGGTCTACCGGTCCTGCGAGTATGTCCGCAATCCACAATGTTGACGTGGTGGCGAGCTAGGCGGTTGAGGCTATCCGAGAGAAGTTTGAGAACTCGGTCCGGGTCGTGCCTATTTCGAAGCAAGAAGTGGCAAGGTGGCGTGCATCGCGGTTGTCTCGCGGCGTTCACTTCACATGCACGGGAGCGACTGAGGCCGATATGTCGCGAGTCAGACGGCACATGATTACGTCAGCAGGGAGGTCTTGGCGCGTCTGTCATCCATGTTTTGCTTGGACGCGTCAACATGTACTTGTACTCTCACGACGCGTCTTAGATGATGTGAAGCTCGTGATCGCCCAAGCAAATTGGCTGCGATGGATTCTCTGACCACCGCTCGCGTCCCTAGGAGACTCTGGACCGGCTGATCAACACTTACTCAGAGACTTGATCGACCTACACGCGCCCGGCGCACGCCTTCAGCGTCGTGCCATGGACCGGCCTCCCGCTCGATCGCCTTGGTCGACAGAGACAGACCTGCACCTCAAGCAAAGGCACCATGACCATAGCACTGACACGTCACGGCTACAGCGTCAACCGACGATAGCGTTCGCCAGAAGATCGCGGTCACCCTATTCTCGCAATGTCTGAGAAACGCTGGTGGACACATCATTCGCTCCACCTGCCGGAGGCCTTCTCGGACGGCCCCCGATGTCACTACGCAATGCACGCAGTCAGCGCAGCTAGCAAGGACCTGGAGCTTTCCAGGTGATGATCGACAGAGGCTCCACGGGTGGCCTTTGCCATACGAGGTATCTTCGGCAATGACCTTTCAAGGCTAGCCGGGCGTTTGTGGCGCCTGCGAGCATTGCTCCTGCACGGGTGACTGCAGCGATCTTCGTGCTTACTGGAGCTGGCGTCGGCTGATCGGAAACACACTCGCAGCAGGATGAGGACCTCGGTCCGCTTGTGACAACGAAGGCGGCGCGAAAGACACGCCCGGCTTGTGCCGTGCAATGCCTCGTGGCTTGAGTCTGGACCACGCGACCTTCGTGCACGGTGGTTGTTGGGCCGTTGCGACAGCATGCGCGATCGTTGTACGGCGGGCGCCAGGACATGCCACCCACCACCCACCATCAATGGTGTGGTGTATCTCTGCAGGCGGCCGTCGGATGCGACCCTGTGGTGAGGCAAGCTTCTCAAAGCTGCATTCGTGTGCGTGGGTCTCGAATCCCTCGACATGCAGGCCCCTCCGCACCACATCTGCAGGACGACACCTCCAGGCTCTACCCGCCTTCTGGCTCGATCCACATGGCCATGAGCTTGGGCACCGCGACGCGCATCTCCGAAACGCCATTAGCCGCCCTGACAGCTCTACATGCCGCTACCTCATTCGCCGCAAGCTAGTGTGTGCAGGTGGCAAGCAACTTACCGCGCAGCTGGTAAGTTTCAGGTCGGTGAGACCCCCAACCTACCGCCGATGCCATGAACAGAATACGAGTGGCTCGCGCGTGCGGTAAGCAATTTTAACGCCCTGCAGTGTGGCCGCGTTGCGCTGTTCGCCTGGGTACCCAAGACGCATCCCCATCACCTCATCAACTTCTTGGAAGCACTCGCCTTTCGCTTTCTTCCAGATCCCCACCCCGCCGGAAGCACCACACGGCACTCAACACTACTACCGTTTCCTACGTTGCTTCTCTTTGTTGTGCTCTGGCCACACGACTAGTGTCTCGCTTAGCTGAGCTGACAGCATAGGCGCTTGGCCTCAATCCCGCCAGCCCCACTAAGACCACAGCTGTGGTTCGGCTTGTCGCCGGAGCGAGCATCCGACACTGGGTGCAGGCTGTCTTTTGAGGCTGCCTCTAGAGCACTCTATCGCAGCGCGTGCGGCATCCCATCACGCCACCACCTCCGGAGTGTGAGCTGGGCGATCTGCCAGATAGAGTTTGGCTTTACGCAGCTTGACTCCACGTGCCTAAGCTGAACCTCCAAGAAGCGCGCCGGAGCGCGTGGAGGCGCGCGCCGCCAAGCTTGGCCCATCTGAACCTTGCCCGCGTCTGACAAGGACTTTCTGCGGCCGGCGCGCAACGCGTCCCGCCAAGCGGACTGTCACACCGAGCTATCTCGGAGGGTAAAAGTACGCAGCAGGTCATACTTTGTGATCGAGTGGTCTTTGTTCTTGGAAGCTTATGACGTCGCGCAGGCCCGCACCTCCGCTTCTCTCAAGATTCCTCTTTCGACCATCGAGATCTGGATCTCGGCACTTCATCAACCGTGCATCTTAGCGCCGGCGTACTGAACCTGCACACCCGTTCGTGACAGGCTCCATAGAGACAGCGATGGCCTCGAGCATCTACATGGCTCGAGCGTCGCCAGTCAACCACTGTCCGCAGGCGGACTTGTTGAACGCTTTGTCCGCGTACGTGTGCCGAGCTCTCCACCTTGGACAGCAAGGGCAGTGCTAACGTGCTTCGCAGGCTGCACGTCGGTGGAAAGTACTCAGACCTGACGATCACCTGCAACTACCGGCAATGGGCTGTGCACAGAGCGATTCTGTGCTCGCGCAGTGGGTTCTTCGACGGGGCCTGCAGCAATGCTTTCGCAGAAGCCAGCAGCCGTGTGATCGACCTGAGTGACGATGATGAGGAGGCGATCGAGCAAATGATACATTGTACGCCGGAACTCGAGCCACCAGGCTTGATGGAGGACTGACGGAACGTTGATGCAGTCTTCTACCACCTCGACTATCTCCATGAACCAGAGCAGCCACGCGCGACCGTCTTCCGGCACCGAGCAGACTCGGACTCGAGGAAGAAGCTTCCTGCCAGGCTCGACTTGAGTCTCGTATGCGATCCCTTACTAGCAGCCGCGGGCTACTACTCTCCGGAAGCTCCTCAATCGCCCGCGTCTTCGACAACGGGGAGTTCCGATTGCCCAGATAAGGCACCCCGATCGCCGATCAACAAGGAAGTGCAGCTCGCTCAGCTCGTCACGGACGGTGACAGCGACTACGACTCGTACGACGACGAGGAAGAGCTACGAGAAGACGACAGCCACCTTGTGCTGCACAGCAGAGTCTACGGCGTGGCGGAGAAGTACGATATCCCTTCTCTGAAGCAGCTGGCCCGACAGAAGTTCGAGATGGCACTGGCGTGCCATTTCGATTCGCTGGAGCTCCCGGCCGCAATCGAAGAGGTGTACTGCTCGACGCTGGACAATGACCGCGGTCTGCGAGATCTCGTGTGCGAGGCGTTCAGATGCCATCCGCAGCTCGCGAATACGCCGGATATCCACGCTGTCATTCAGGAGTTGCCGAGTCTTGCCTTTGATCTGTTCAAGATGGAGCGAGGGATTTTGCTATGAGATGGCGGCGGAAGCCCTGGCTGAGCTCTGATCTATTGAATTTCACGAGAAGCCGGCACCGACTGCGCCGAACCCTGGCAATCATTGCGGACGTCCAGGCCTACGATCGCTTGCTGGCGAGCGATAGATGCACGCACACGAAGATACGAAATGACCGATACGCGCAGGAGACTGCGTATGGGGCTTCACGACGACGATCTCAAAGATGGAGTAGGGCGACCATGCCAGGCGACGCTTTCGGGGTCTAAACAACATGTGTGATACACAGGGGTTGAAGGGATGCATGGCGTTTTGGGAAGGAATCAGATACCCCGAACGGCGCACCGGAGAGACTAAGATGAGAGCAGATCGGCTGACTAGGCTTGCATAACGTCCATCTCTCACACAAGCCTCCAGATGCAGGTCAAACTTGGCCAGCTCTTCCCTTCTATGCCCGTGTCATTCACTGCATGGCTGCCGGCGGCATCGCTGGCGGTCACACCGCATTCACTTTGCGAGTAGCAGGGAGCGGCTGCATACTGGAAATACGCTACAGCATCTATGAACTTGATCCTTTCACTTGAGCTTCGGGACAGTATATTCCAGCCATCCTACTGCGCTCAAGCCGTATCCGTCTCCAACGAGCACTGGAGGAACGCCACATCGATCCACCCGCCCTGCTTGAAGCCCACTTGCTGTAGCCGCCCGACCACCTTGAAGCCGAGGGACATGTGCAGCCGACACGATCGCACCTCAGCCGTGTCCTGGTGTGGAGGAACGGAGATCTTAGCCACGACCTGCTTGGTGCCACGGTTTCTCAGCGCGATCAGGAGCGCTTCTAGGAGCTGTCTGCCGAGACCTTTGCCGCAGAAGTCTGGGTGAAGGTAGACCGAACACTCCGCGGTGTATCTGTACCCGGTCCGCTCACTCCAGGGACCGGCGTAAGCGTATCCGCACAGTATGTCGCTATCGTGGATTCGAACGACGAGGAAAGGCAGCTGTAGTGAGGAGATTGCCGCCAGCTTCTGTTGCATCTCTGCCAGTGATGCCTCGTGTTCCTGCAAGGTCACAATGCTGTTGTTCACGTAGTGATTGTAGATGGCCACAATCGACGGCGCATCGCTGGGGAGAGCATCCTCGATCGCGACTTTCAGCTCTTCCGGCTCTGACATCTCTTCTGATTGCACGCTGTCACGGTAATGGAAGGTCGACGGTCTTCTTTATGGCGGACTATATCTCGCATATGTTCGGAGATTAGGGTTTGGGTAGTAATGAGTGGATGGGAATCATCAGCACATGTGAATCTGGCCACATCGCTATCTGATCCACTGTGACCAATCGCCCACCCAGTACTCTGCGCTCGGCGAAGCACCGCATCTGCCGGGCAACGCATGATTGCATGGTGCTCGGCAGAAGCAGCAAGAAACCCCTGCGTCGGATAGCCGGCATTCCGGGACTCGGGTCGCAGTGTCTTCTATCACTGCATGCAACGATTCGGGCACCTCTGGCAGCAAGCAGAGAACGGACGTCCTCTCGCACCAAAAGCACCTGACCAGCGTCTCATAGCCGCCACACTTACACCCAGCGTACCTCTTGCCTGCTTCGCTCTCCGCTGCAACTTGGCGACGCGGCTTGAGAAGTAGCCCGTGTGCGAGGCCGTTGATTTCTCGAGCGGCGTCCCGGATCGCAGCATGCTCGAAAAGTCCCCGCTTCAGATGCATTGCCTCTTCGACCATCTCCCTCAATTTCCGGGCGCCCTTCGGGTGTCGCGGTACACACCACTTGGATCGCCTCGGCGAGGTCGCCGACGTCACTCTCGCGACGGCTGTCGACGTTTCTTGCAGAAGCTTCCGCGGCGAGAGTGTGCAGGACTGGAGCCTCGTAGTTGATGGCGGCCGCTAAGACCCTGGCGGAGCCGACCATCAAGTACTTGTCCGAGTGGAGCGGTGTGAGATTCGAGACGTAGAAGAAGTTCATCATGTGTGCAATTGCTACCGGGTCGTCGCATACATCGTCGTCATCACCATCGCCGGCTCCCACGGCTTCGAGCCGGATGGTACTGGTCGTGGACTCCGCGAATCGACCAACGCACACTGTGCATAATCATCCTGACCAGGCGCAGATGATTGCTCAGTGAACTCTGAACTGGTAAGGGCCACAAACGATGGTGAAGTCCGAGAATTGCTTGCTGTCCAAAAATCTTCTGGCACTTTACTGTGTTAGGTCTGTGGCAAAATCACAGTGTAGCTTTCCTTTGCAGACCATCTCTGAAGTCATTCGATGAATCCGCGGCCACACTCGCTTGAATCGTGGTGGCTTCGGTGTAGTTCGCTGATGGTATGCAGGTATAACGGTCGTTGCTGGAGCTTGATGCAGGACGTAATTAAGGTTGTGGTGGAGCGGAAGCCTATGAGAGACGATGACCATATATGATCAAGCCAAGAGGACATGTAAATGGCTGCAGTGAAGCTCAGTCTGCTGGATTCGAGTACGAAGCATGTTTGCTCGACACGCCAGTAACGGCGACAAGCGCAGCGCTTCACCGCGCACGCTTATGATCACCCATCATCGCCCCTCAGCATCATCGCGGCCCAGATGGATCAGGTCTTCCGACCACGCGAGTCTCCGCTCTGCTGGGGTTCTCCGGACTCCTTTTGGGTGTGTCGAGCTCTCTCAGCATTGCGCAGTGGCACAGCTGTCGTCGGCTGAACGATGGCTCCCCATGCGTAGATCAATAACTACGACTAGACGCAACCATAGTCGCATTGGCCGCAGCAGGCTTTGTACGACCTCGAACAGAAATCGCAGTCTTGGAAATACATCCAGCTGCCGCAATTGGCACACAACGACTCCCTCCCATCCACTTGCTTTTCTGCAACAGCCGGTAAGCCGCGTGCCAAGCGCAGGAGCTCGAAGTGCAGATCCGGGTTGCTTTTCACCACCGCCTCGACACTTGTCTTGTCGAGCAGAGTCTTGTGGCCGTGGATGACTTCACTGACGGTGTCGCGGAGAGCGCGTACGACATCTGGAGTCGTGCTGTACGCGATGCGTGCTGCTTCGGCGAAGGCATGATGGTCCCAATTGTTGCGAGCCGCGGCGGCGAACTTGTTGGAGGCGAGCTCCTGGAGTGCCGGTGTGAAGTATTTGGTCGCTACGGCGAAGACCCTGGCATGTGTGACCATGTTCCCGCCATCAGGCGTTGGTGCTGCTTGTGGCACTGTTGGCGGTCCGAACGTCGAGTATCCTTTCTTGCTCTTCTTGGAAGACCTAGCCAAACCAGTCCAGCTGTCGAACGGGTTGCCAGGAGCTAACGCCTCAAGCACCTCTCCGGGCAGACCCGAAGGAGGGAGCACGGCAGCTGGCGCTGTTGAGGCGACTTCGTAGTCAAGGTGGTAGAAGTAGTCCACCATCAACTTGATCGCACCCGGATCGTCACAAGCGTCATCGTCTTCGCCTTCGCCGATGGCTTTGAGCTCGATGCGGCCATTGCTTCCCTCCTGCATGAAGTCAGACCAGTTCCAACAGCGTGACCGTGTACGACATCGAGAGAGCATGCGACTCACCGCGAAGTCCTGTCCACATGGCGTGTGCCAGTGCTTCGAGTGGGCGCAGAGGATGGCCTTGTGCACCTTGAACGTCTGCCCACCGCACACAATATCGATGTTGGTCAGGTAGCCGCTTTTGTAGAGCCTGTGAAGCGACGTGAGCAACTCGGTTCCCATGGCTGGCGCATGATAGTGTTCGGATCGCACTCACTCGGCCAAGCCTTGCTTCAACGCATCCATGGGACCAGGCATGGCTGTTGTGGTCGAAGTACTGTGGTAATGTCGCAGGTGCAAGTGAAGAAGAGGACTTAGCATCGGCATGCGAGCCTTGTCTCACGCAAACGGACAGTGAAGCCTGCATGACACTGCAGATCAAAGCACAGACCTTTCACATGCAGATGTCGCACGGCCTCCCTTCTTGGATGCACCGATCACACGCTGCCAGTTGATTTTCGCTTCGCCTGCCCACAGGGTCATCTCTCGATGATATGATTGTATGACGAGTCGCCGGTCTCTCGACCGAGCATCAGGGAGGTGCGACCCACCAACACCACCATCCATCGCACCCTCTACTTCTTTCCCCGACCCCCCTGGTTGACCAGCTTCTTCTTGACATGCTTCGGCATCTTCTCCTTCCGCCGCTCGCGCTTCTCCTCCTTCACCAGCGCCTTGTGCGCCTTCTTCTCGTCCTTGTCCTCGAAGCGCTTGCCCCGCGGCGCCGCATCGTCGTCGGACCATTTCTCTCGATCGCCTTCGTCCTCACTTGCCGTCCTCGCTGCCCTCATCGTCATCTCCTGCCCCATCGCCGTCCGTGTTCTTCGGTAAGCTGCTGAGTGCGGCGCTCTCTTCTAAGGTCAAGGTGTCAGGAGCCTGTACCGCTCCACCCTCGGCCACTCTGTCGTCGGCCAGGAGCCCCCGATAAGGCAACGATGCGCCGTCTCCAGCCTGCAAGGTCTCGGCGTCGCGCTCGATGTCGTAGACCTGCTGCAGCGTCTGCGGGATGTACTGCTGCCTGAACACCTCGTCGTCCACCTCCTTCTCCTCCTCGTCCTGCTCTGGCTGTTGCGCTCTGGCTTCGTACAGCTTCTCAATCATTTTCTTGATGCCATCCTCCTCCACAGCACCCTGAGTTGCAGTCACAAAGCCAAAGACTGTCCGTTCAGAAAGCGTGTCCACACCTTTCCGCCGGAAGAAGTCGGATGTGTTCTTGATGTCCATGCGCAGGAACTCCAGCGAGCGCGGATGATCGTGCTCCACGCTCTGACTCACGTCGATGACAAACAGCTGCCCATCGTGGTACAGCAGATTGTACTCGGACAGATCTGCGTGGACCAGGCGACAGATCTGGTACATCCGGCGCATGTAAGTGAGGAGGGTGATGTACACGTCTCGCCATCTGCTCACGACGCCGTCGTCGGGGTTGGTATCCGTGGCGGTGAATTCCACGTCTCGTAATCGTGGCGCCGGCCATCCTTTGCTGTTCCCGAGAAAGGACATCACCAGGACATGTGCTTTCAGGTAGACCGGCTGCGGGCAAGGTATCCCTGCTGCGTGCAAGCGTCGTAGGTTGCGGAATTCCTTCTCCGCCCACACCTTGACCATCGCGCGGTTGGAGGACTTGTTGTACCCGTGCTTGAACCGATGTTCGCCACTGACGTACTTGTCCCGATCCTTGAACACGAGGATGCTGGTCTTATACACCTTGATCGCTCGATGCAGCGGCTTGGCCGCCGCCTCGACGCTGCTTTCTGAGGGGGAGGAGACGGCGTGGTAGACGTTCGCCTCCTTGCCCGTGGACAGCACGCCATTCATCTCGCTGATGATATCGCGGTTGAGGAGCTGGAGCAGGATCATCTTCGTCCGGGGATCCAGCACCTGCTGCGTCGTGGCGCGGTCGCTGCGCTCGGCGCCCCCATGCTGTTTTCCCCCCAGGCCCGCTTCCAGATTCGACAGCCGGAGCTTTCCCGTGTGCTTCGAAAGCGACTTGATCTGGTCGTCCACATTCGCATTTGTATTCAGCTGCGGATTCGCCTTCGGTCTCTGGGTGTCTGGTATTGAGGCATCGTTCTGTCGGCGCTGGCGGTTGTAGGCTTTGGTGTAGTCTTGAGGATTCGAGGCTTGCAGTTCGGTATCAGGGTACTCGTCGTCGGAGGGCTCGAAGAGGTCTGAGTACTCTTCGTCCTCGTCGTACTCGGCGTCCGCACCGTCGAGGGCGCTGCCGGGCATGTGCTTGCGTTGGGTCTGCCCATCCTGGACATATCCTTCGTTCTCGATATAGGTGTGTGGCGGTGCGTGGCCCAGCGCAGGTGATGCTGTAGCGTCCGCCATGGTGTGTTGGACGTATCAGAGGATTTCTCTCGAGTGTAACAAGTCGTAAGGATCGACAGGCACAAGATTCACATGCTCGTGACGAAATCGCCTCTCAGACTTTTGTCAAGCGGAGGCGGATGCGGAGGCGGGATCCCTGCAGTTCGGCAGCCGGCATGCGGCGCTACCCGATGTCAACGGCACCCAAGGCACATACATGTACATGTACACCGACGTCTCTCTGGTGTCGAAGTCATCCCGCTTGCATTTTGGCTCTATGTATGGCGACCAGGAGGGCGCCTTCGATATGTCTGGCTTGCCAAACGAGGCAGGCGATCGTTGGGCGGCGCCCCCCGGACTTGGTGAAGTGGCGGAGACTGGAGACTCTGGCAATTGCAACGGCGGGCGATCAGGATGCGATATCTATTGGGGACGTTACGGCACGGAGCCGAGACACTGGGGCCCATGTGGGGCAGAGAAAGCCGACCGCAGTCTCTGCGATGCTGCCGGCCTGGATCGTTGAGGACCAAGACCCGGAAGTCCGCGAAGCCGTCCGCAGCCTGCAGGAACTGTGGGTGACCAAGGACCTCCGTATTCCCATCCTGACCGGCCTCTCCAATCCGTGGCCGGCGAAGCAACAGCACCGCGAACACAACGACAAGCGCCCTACCACACTCCAGGCCGCCCAATTGGGTCTCCTAGGCTCCGAGACATCATGCATCCCTCACCCCATCTTCCGCGCTCACCTGGCCCTGGCGACGTCCGACAAGCTCATACGCCTAGTGCTGCGCCTGCAACTCTTCCGCAGCCGACGTCCGCTAGACATCCTCCGCATTGTCGCCACAGCGCTGACCATGTCGCGACAGACGCGTGCCTCGCTGGCCGCGCTGCATGAACCGCTCCTCCGCGCCCTGTACCGCTGCCGTGATCTCGTGGACGACAACGAGGTTCTGCGCACTATCAGTACGATCTGCGGGCGCTTCCGCGTCTACGACCTGCGCGTCCACCCGCAGCTGCTGAGCCTCGGGCTGAAGTTCGCTGCGAGGACGAGGAGTCTGCGGGGCATGAAGAGGTATCTACGCGATATCCGCGAGAGCGGCAAAGGCATGACCTCCAACGTCTTCCGCGCTACCATCGCCAAGTTCTCCATTGGCCACCGCGGACTAGGCGAGATCAGCAATGGCCGCTGGCTGCGCTCCGACCTCATCCAAGTCCTGATGGGCTTCGACGACTGCGCGCATCTGCCTCCGGAGAAGCAGTACCATCTCGGGACCTTCCTACTCCGGGACGACTGGCAGTATCTGCACGGCTGGATTGCGGCTTTGGCGCGGTGCAAACACAACGCAGAGATATGGAGCGAATGGCTAAGGTGGAAGGACAGTGAGGCAAGGCGAAAGCCGAAGCACTTGGCGAGCATCAGTCCCAGTGTCAACACGAAGACGAGGGGTGACTACTGGTTCGTGGAGCAGATGACGTGAGATCCCACCTGATGAGAAACTGCCCGAGACGTCGACTAACCTCGTGAATCACCCTGTGTAGGTACTCGGGAGGCCTAGAAGAAGCCTGGCAGATCGTGGAGCAGACCGACACCCTCGTCAGTACGCTGAAAGCGCGCATCAAACTCCGCCTGCTGGAGGGCCTGGAGCACTGCCCCCCGCCCGTCTGGCAGAGCCAGTGCGACGCCATCCAGCAAGCACTGCTCCAGAAATATGACGCCGAGCTCGGCAAGATCGAGCACGCGCTGGGCATCGCGTGGATGCCCATCGATCTCGACGACGACGCTGAGGGGTACCACGTGATGTACCGGGAGCAGGAGGAAGTCCTAGAGGCTCTGGGCGAGGAGGACTTCAAGCTGGAGGAGGACTATGGGTACCCGCACGAGAGCGTCGTGCCGCCAATGGAGAGGGGACTGCACGATGCTAAGGAGGTGGACATGGGCAAAGGCTGAGGAGGGCATGGAGATCGAGGTATCGCTCGTGTGGTACGTGGCTTGTGTGATAATGGACTGCACTGGCCGCTGGCCTAGCGATCAGGAGGCGAGGATGGATCGCCTGGCGAAGGTCTTGTGCACAGACATCGACGGCGATCCCGCCGACTTGGCCGGAGGCTCGACCGGATGAAGCACCTGGCTCAACGTGCGCTCGAAGCGCTTGACCGAGGATTTGCCGAACGGGAGTCACATGGATGCTCGTCCGACCAACGATCCACAACCTGTGACAGCCGGTAGGGCGGGCGAGCATATGGCAGCTCAGCTGGCAAGTGTGGATGATAGCTTCCTCAGTCTGCCAAGGGCTAGCTTGCCTTTCGCCAGCATAGGCTGCGAGGCTTCGGCAGTGATCAGGAGCCACTAGGCTCAAGAGCGAGCGGCGGCCACCCCACGCAATTGCGTGGGAACGACGACATCAAAGCCAATCTCTGCAGCCGCTCAATCTCGAGCATTCGCAGACCCAACGGGCTTTCAGCGATGGCGCCTTCGACCCAACCTAGATACAACTGTTGGGGCAGCTTTCAGGCCCTCCTACGTGATCGTCATCAGGCCTTCCAGCGGTCAGCGAGTCGTAGGGCCTTGTTGTGTAGTCCCGTTGGAAGTGAATGGTGCGGGCATACTTGACACCGTGGAGATGCAAACCATGTGTCGAGACGAGTGAGAGCGGACGGTCTATCACCGCGCCAACTCATCAGCATCCACATCCTGCGTATGAAGTAATCCTTCTGCAGCATCACCCTCGGCATCTTCGTAGTCCTCCATTGCGATGCCTTGGCCGCCTTTGTAGCCCAGCAGCTTCGACAGCGCGACCGCCTCTGCATTTCCCCTTTGCACATCGACGAGGTAGACCAGAGGTATCGGCAGTGCGATGAGCACGGCCAGGAAGACGAAAGCAGGTCTGATGGTGCCCGTCCGATCCACGATTGCACCGACGATGGCAGGTCCGACGGCCGACGATCCTTTGTCGGTGATGGCGTACAGAGCTGTATAGACTAGTGTGTCAGCGATTCACCGTCTACTTGGGCTGCATGTTGGCACTCACCATAGAACGCCGCCTCGCTCCCGGGCGGAATGATCTCGCCGTAGAAGGCACGGCAATACGAAGACAGGCCGCCCATCACAAACCCGAAGACAAAGCCGAGAGGGTAGATCTCCCATGCCTGTTGCAAGCCACCGACACCCCAAGCCTGGACGAAAGGCAGGAAGCCAATCATGCCGTAGACCGGGACGGCTTCCATCATGATCATGCATCCGATGATGGTAGTGCGGGTCTGCATCTGGAAGCGCCTGGAGATGTGCGGCCACAGGAAGGCGCCTGCGATGCCACTGCAAGTCACCGTGATGGAGAGCAGGGCGATCTGGATGGTGCTCATGTGCAGCTCCGTGCGAGCAAAGAGTATTGCGGTCCTATGCCGCATCGAGCGATACAGTCAGTGATTGGCTAAGCACAGTCTACGCTCGTGGGCAAGGTTCATACCCAGAGACAGTCGCGATGGCGTCTGACAGCAAGAACCACGCGATGAGGAACATCCAGGTCTGCCGTAGCTTCGCGGCCGTCTTGACTGTGATCCACACTGAGCGCCACGCGAAGCCTACGTATTGAAATGCAAGAGGCAAACGTGTCTTCCAAGGTCTCTCAATCCGCAGCAACGGACCAGGGCGATTCCGCAGCCAGAGGGCCCCGGGAAGGTCAGCGCAGCCCAACAAAGACCCACTAGTACCAGTACGCATCGGAGGGGTGTCGACTCGGACGCGAAGTTCAGCTTCTTCAGTGAGACCAGGAGCAGGATACTGAGGATCTGAACAGAGACGGCTGCTGCGTATCCAAGCGCGACACCCGTCGAAGATATCTTGGTCGATAATCTCAGGGCCGGGGATGTCGTGCTAGATACTGCCGGCTTGTCGAAGCTGTCGACTTGTGAGGCAGCGTCGTACTGCGGGACAGAGCCGTCCACGTCGGAGTCATCGGCCACGGAAGGGTGGTTCGCGGCCAGTAAAGGTAGGTATGAGTTGAGCAGCACGAAGGATGACCCAAGACAGACCACTCCAATGATGACGAATGCAGAGCCAAGGAGGTAGATCCTGGGCAAGACGAGGATGAACGCGATTGTGGCCGCGCTGCCGGAGAAGGCGAACGTCAGCAGCAGACGTTTGCGATACGTGCCTTCACATGTGGATCAGTCTAATGGCATCCACGCCTATCTGAGGCGAGTTCGTACCGTAGTCAGCCATAGGACTGAACGAGATCAAGACCAGGGCCTGCAAGAAGACTGCCGTCGAGAACGTATACATGGCGAAGCTCGCCGTACTGGTCGCCCTTCCAAACGGGTGGACGATGCATTGCCCACCGCCATCGGAGGACTCTTCAGCGCGGGTCAAGAGTGCCGCTATCGTAGCTCTGACCTCTGCATTAGAGTCGCGGGGAGTGATGCACGGGGTCACGCCGTCGGAGCGAAGCACGCCGGCTTCTCTGGCAAGCTGCTCGAGGGCTACGGGGGCGAAAGATCCTGCCGTCATCATCGTCAGAGGACTCACAGGCTCGGCAATAGCACTCGGAGGCGCTCACCCACTCCGCAGACCGCGTAGATCTCGGCGGCGAGCCCGAGGCAGTACCAGCCCCGGACTTCACGGTCTGAGGTCGGACTGGTGTCCTCGCCGTCGTAGCGCGGTGTCCGACCGCCGTATTCGTTGGCCATGCATTCGTACGAAAGACCACAAGCTATCTGGTGTGTCGTTATTACATGTGCATGTACACTTCAGAGGCTGGCGAAGTGTGTCGTAGGATGCAGGGGCCCCGGATGGACCGGGATCGCCCGGCCCGCGAAGTCTAAATTACATCACACGCGCTGCTCTCTTGTCCTACTCTATGCCTGTCCGGCTGATGGTACATAGTCGGCAGCTGTGTCTACCCCCGTTCCGCGTCTGGCTGCGCTGTGGTGTGCAGGATAGGCGTACATTGACAACCCCGAGGCGCCCCAAAAATGCATTCCAATCATCCCGAGTCCAACGCCATACAACAGACCGGACCTCCCCCAACGCCTTGCTGAAAGCCCTCAGATGTACACCCGCTGATGCCGCCGGGGCGTCGCGATGCCAGCGCGCCTCTCCACTTTGACCGGCTCGCTGTCGACAGCGAGGATGCTGGATCCGCCGCCCTCGCCCGACGTGCTCATCTGAACGAGCGTGGTCCGGATGCGATAGGCGCCCGACTGCCGGATGAGCATGCCCGGGAAGGAGAAGTAGCCCAGGACGCGGCGGCAGGGCTCGTTGCGGGCCAGGCGCTCGGCGAACTCGTCGGGGATGGAGTGGACGGAGTCGAACATCTTCTGCCCGGTCATGGTGCCCGCTTCGAGGGGTTCTCGCTCGCCGCCGCTGCGGTTGTCGGCGACGAGGGATGCGACGGCGAAGAGGCGCGAGGTGTCGACGCTGCCGGGCGCCATCGCTTGGTCGGCGGAGGGGAGACGGAGACTGATCATCACGGAGGTCTCGACCGGCATGCCCAGAGCCACACCGACGGGTGGTTGACCGATGACGTCGAGCTCGAAGCATGGCCGTTCCGATTGGGTCTCGCTGGCCTGGGACGAGGAGTGCTTCTGCCTGTGGCTCTTGGGAGAGCGCCTGGTCGAGTCCCGTTTGGGTCGCTGTGGGGTTCTGTCGTCACCGTCCCTGCCACGTTTGCTGCCGCTACGAGCCTTGTCTCGAGCAGCGCCGGTATCGACCGCGCGGGGGCCGGAGCAGTCCCGGAGGTACGACCGCTGATGTGACTCGGCCATGGTTCACACACGGGTAACCCGGACCAATGTGGCCGCTGATTGGTGAGTGTGCAATGATCCGGACACCTCTTGATCGAATGTGTCAGCGACCGTTGTGCCGGGTTTCTTCTGTGTGACTAGCAGAAGAAGTCGTAGTCGTTGAGTGTGAGGGCGGTTGGTGCCAGGCGTGCCTCACCAGGAAGTACAAGTAGGGTTTGGCTTTGACACGAGACGGTCCGCAGAACGGGCAACAGTAGTGCGAACTGTAAATGGATTGGGCTTTGGGTCGGCAGAACGTCAGTCCCCTCGAGAGTGCCCCGAGGCCGTATATGATCAAAGGGAGCAGTGCTCGAAGCAAGTGTAAGTCCTCGATCTGGACTGACCGTCCCACTTCCGTCGGTTTGCGTCGACCGGTGGGCCCTGAACATGCGGGCCTCCCGCCGCGAGGCGAGCCTTCGTCGAGAACGCACTAGATGCCCATGCCATGGCTTGCCGCCCTAGAGGTGGCACCGCCCGAGCACCCACGGGTGTCACGGCGAGATCCCCAAGACGGCCTCACGTACGCCATCGTCGCCGCCGGTGGTGCGCCACGCGTCACCACCTCGACAGCGCTATTGGTGAGCCGGCAGCCTCTGCCCCTGCGTGTCTATCTAGCACCAGCCGCCGGGCCGGGGCGACAGAGCGATGCCGACGCAGTCCCGACGGTCAGGGTCGACGTCGATCAGCCGCCGCGAACCAAGATGCGGCACTCAGATCTGGGGTGCCGAACCGCTGTACCGGTATGAAGTCTATTCGGTCTGCACTTGTTGCCGATACGTGTGGTTGGACCTCCGATGTGCCTTTGGACTGGGTCGGCGGGTGAGCAACGCAGTAAACCGCAGCCTTCTCCACCACGATCTCGCCATCGCCGCAAGATGGCAAGCTGCCGTGCCATTGGCTCATCGGCCGATCATCTCCGGGCGCCCAGGACCGCGCTCCTGGGCCGGGCAGGGGTGCAACACAAATACCGCACCCCAGTTCGCCAACGTGCAGGATGCGACACCGCGTGGCGCTCGTCAAGCGCGGGCACCCGCCGCCCCGATTCGCTCGTGGAAGGCACGGGGATCGCACGACCGCGTTTATGCTTGTTCGGCTTGCCGGGTCGCGCGTGGCTTGTCGACCTCATGCGCCCGATCCAGCCATTGCAGTGTCGCCCTTTGGGCCGGGCAGCAGATCCGCGAGGGCGATATGCTACCGCATGACGTTCCTGCTGTCGACGAGACGCCCCCCACGCCGCACGATATAAGACCTGTCACATTTCCGTCGCCGCGGAGCTCTTGCCAGCGCTACTCTGCATGGCTTGACACGCTACTTGATCGATCGCCATCGAACACGGGGAATCGGGATTCGCCATGTCCTGCAAGACATCCGCTCGTGAGAGGCGAATGGCGTCCGCGATCCGTACCACCCGCCCGGACGACTCGATCACTGGGCCAAGATGAGATGATCCCAGCCAATCCGGCGTAGTCCTGCATGCCACCCACCCGGAATTAACTCACTCGGGAGGGGAGGATGCGCGAGGTCTCACAGCCCCGGCTGCTTCTGTGCTCGCTGAGCAAGCTCGTGGAACCCGGGTGAGATGATCCGCCTGCGCGCCACCCAAACGTCACTACTCGAGCGAGAGACAAGCCGCGTTCTGGCCGGCGATACGTCCGGCCGTCAGACGCCTTTGGCCCTGCAACGCGTATCCGGCGTTAAGTTGCGAGATGGTGCAGCTGACGGCTACTATGAGCAGAGGCGATCGGGAGGCTGCCTCGGCGATGCGCCCCGGTGTTGGCTTTGCTGTCTTGCAAGACGCTACCGATTTGTCGTAGCCTTCTACTCGACCACGCCCAGCCTGACGACAGGCAAAGCGGTGCGACATGACTACGTCGACGCAAATGAGAGGGCGAAACAGGGAAGCTGGGCGAGTGGAGCAGTCTGCGAAGAGTCCGCGGCGATTAAGCAGCACAGCCGTCCAGCCGGTTCCACTTATGGAATTATGAAACGGCGAGGCAAGATCCGAGCAGGCTTACGCATATCTAGCCGCCAAGGAGTGCCCACCGGACAATCACTAGCAGCACGACACACCATCATCGTGGTCGCGCACAAGGAGTAAGCTGTCATCCGGCGATGCATTACTCAACTCTAACCCTCCACACAGAAACATCCACAAAAGCACAGCGCGTCTCTGCCGAGCCGTGCTGAGCGTGCCGCATGCATATGCAATCACCCTTCGTGTCTAACCCGGTTGCCTCACTGCGTCCAACCATCCCGTTATCGCAGAGTGTCCAGTGTCTCTCGGCTCACCACCGAAGCCTTCGGCGTCTTCGACCGAATGTGATGCGTTCCGGTCGCCCACCGCATCGCCTCAGGGCTGCCACGTCTTGATCCTGTTCACCCGCCATCGTTACGCTACCATGACACACTGCCCTAGAGCCCCTCACCCTCGTCCATGTCAGCAGGTCTGACAGGCACCGCGGGCGCAGCACTCTCCACATCCGCCGACTGCTCGCTCAGTAGACTGCCATCCTGCTGCTCTCCATCCGGCACCTCCGTCTTGACCTTCTTCACCCGCGTCTCGGCATCCTCTTCCTCGCCCATCTGTCCCACGCGCCCGACGCGCCGCTTGCCCAAGACCACCTTGGTCAGCCGCTCGCCAATCCCGCCATCGTCTCCATCCCGCGCAACTCCCGTGTCCTGCTCGTCGCCCGCCGCACTGCTGTCGACAGCGAGCAGAGAGTCCGGTGTGCTGTTGCCTTGGGACGCCTCGTCGTCGGCATCATCATCGTCGTTCACACCCTCCTGCGACATCCTTCGGAACCCCGTCACGAGCTTGTCTGATGGAAGCCCTGAGGCTGGCGTGTCCGAGGGCGACTGCTGCACAGGAGCTTGTACCGTGGGAAGAGCAGATGTCTTGACAGCCGTCTGCGCCGGCTGCTGCTCAAAACCGCTGCCAGACATGCCCTCGATGTTGGCCACGACGTCTGCGTCGATGACCTCGATCAATCCGATCGCGCTACCGACGGCGTGATGAGCCGTGTCTGGCGAGTCGTTCAACGGCGAGTCCGGCAATTTGACGGGCTTCTTGTGTGATCTTGGAACCTGGCTATCGACGGGCTTCCACATGTCATCAGATGCCTTGTCCGTGTCCGAGCTGTCACCCGAAGACTTCGCCGCCCCAAACAACATAGGCGCCTTCGGAGCCTTCGGTATATCCACCTCGGCGATGAGATTGCCTTCGCGGTCAAAAATGTATTTTGGCAGTTTCGCAGCGGTGATGCTCAAGGGCACGAGGCTGCTCATCGCAGTCTTCCTCTGCTTGAGCGTCTGTCCAGACTTGGCCGCTAGAGGCTGGAAGTCTGCCGGGTACAGCTTCCGCAGCTTCGCCTCGTTGGCGTAGTAGAAGCGGAAGGTCGCGAACGGCGGCTCGCCGGGCACGACGGGCTCGTAGTGGATGATGTCGTGCGTCGTCTCCCGCTTCTTGCCGGCGTCGCGGGCGGCGACGTGAGACGCCTTCGTCGCATCCACCGCCATCGCCTCACCGTCATCTTCCCCGTCGTCGGGCTTGAGGGGGACGTTCCTCTTCACCTGGCCCACCGTGACCCGCTCGAACGTGATCTCGATCTGGCCGACCGAACCACCCTCTGCTTCCGCGTCTTCCAGGCCGTTGGCACCCAGACCACCAAATGCCTGGAGCAAGTCGGCATCGTCCTGCGTCGGCACGGCGTCGCTCTCGCTCGAGAGGAGGAGGTTGTCCAGGATGCTGTCGATGCCAACCTCGCTGAAGTACCACCCGCATTCACGCGCCGCCCCGTCAGGGCCGCACACTGTCCGCTGCGTCATCCTCGACTCACCCGATGGCCACCGGAACCGCGGGTGCCGCTCATCGCAGTAAATGATGGAGCGCTTCTCGAAGGTCCGCCGGCCGTCCAGGCGCAGGATCGCCATGAGATGCCACGGTGCCTCCGCGTCGTCTTCGGACGTCCACGCCCCATCACTGTCGGAGTCGGTGCCACGGTGGTGATCCCGGGCAAAGTCCTCAAGGCACTCGAGAGCCTCGGTCCGGTACCTGCGGTCGAACTCCGCAATGTGCAAGAGGTGGCTCGCCCAGCTGGGGTCCTCGTAGTGCTTCGCGGCCTCCCTCGCGTGCTCCCGCAGCCGTCGTGGGTAGATGTCGTCGAAATCGATGCGCCGATCAAACGTCTCCGGCCACGCGTAGACATTTGCCATCTCGCCAAGCCGGTCCTCCACCCTGTCGCCAGCTCGCCGCCGGTGTGTGGGCCGAGGAGGGGGGCGCGGCGCAAGCTCACTCGAGTCTCCGTGCTCGAAGGTGGAGAATGGGAGCACTGGCGCGATGCTGATGCGGAACGCCATGCCCGTCTCCGATTGGATGTGGCATCGCGACAGATGTGCACGGTCGTGCGTGCGGGCGCCGTGTTCTCGAAGAGGGCGATCGTGCTTGTCGGTGACGCTGACGGCGAGGGAGCGGTAGGTTGGCATGATTGGCGATGGCGCAGGTGGATGTGCAGAAAGCAAACGTAGGGGTCAAAAGGTGTGACTCAGAGGTGGCGAAAGTTCGGGCCGCAGTGACGTCCTCGTTCCTTCCCTTCTTGGAGATTGGTACGCGTTCGTGCAGCAGAGTGATGCGGCGGCAGTGCGCCACGCGGTGACAAGTATCTAGACGGCTTGCAGGCTCTCGCAACACTCCTGTCGCCACTCGATCGCTCGTGCTGATGTCGATGTCACTTCACTCCGCTAGGAGCTCGGAGAGAGAGGCCTGCTCGCCACCACGATTTGTTCGCCGGCGTTGCTCAGGTCCTCATACCCGCACCTGCGTCGCTCGGTATGCACGAGAGGCGATGGCGTATTCCAATACAATCTTTGCGTGTGGTCAAGGCTGAGCTTGGAAATGCTCATGCAGGGGTCGATGATGTCGAGTTGAGAGCGAAGCGCTGCGAAAAGATTGACCTCGTCGGCACAGGATCGTTGCCTGGACGTGTTATCAGGATCGCCTTCACGCAAGATGTATGCGTCATGCGCGTGAACAATGTCAGCCATGGAAGTGTTGTAGAGCGTTGTGTCACGAGGGCCGGACAGGTGTCTCACGTGAGCAAGTGAACGTCGTGAGCCATGTCATTACCATGCACGGACAGTACGTACCACGAGCGCGCCAGAAGTCGACCGGCTTGTATCACGTCCACGCTCTTGCAGAGTATGTCATGCGAGCAGCATCGTTGCATCTCTTCTCCTTGCGTCTCTCTCTTCGCCGCGTCCCTCTCCTCATCGCGTCCCTCTCCTTGCCACGTCCCTCTCCTCGCCGCGTCCCCCTCCCCGCCAGCCAGCAACCTCAATCAAGCAGACTCTCCTCCCGAGCCCGCGACCCTCTCTTTACCTTCATCCCCTTCACGCCACCGAAGTTACCCGGCGTGATCGTGCCGGCACCCTCACTCCCGCCCACCAAACCCCGCCCATCCGAACTCGCCGTGCCCACACCCCCATGATCCCCAAACGACAGCATCCCCAATTTCTGCCCCGTCTCTTCCACCGTCACATCGAGCAACAAGCCCTGCGGCTGCGTCGTCTTGACCGGCGACGACCTCAGCAAGGGCTTCTCCGGGCTCGAACTCGTGCGCCTTGACGAAGGCTGCGAGTACCGTTCGACCTCCGCCGCATAACGCATCGGCTCATTCCTCGCAAACGAGGCCCACGACTTCTCGGACGACTGTCCCGACACAGCCGTTCCATCGGAAGGCCCGTATTCCAGCAGGCCCTGTGGCGGAGCAGTGGTCTGACGTGCCTTGCTGCACACCTTGCACGCGCAGACTTCTCCACAAGCTCCCTCGCAGATGCCATGTCCGCACGGCAACCCCTTCCCGCAGGATTGCCCGCAGATGATCGTGTCATGCTCGAAGGGATGGCAAGTCAGCACGCACTGATGCCCGCACGGCATTCTCTGCTCACACGGCTGATCACATCCCCCAGCGCTGGTCTTCTCCATCCAGTCCGACGGGCAGCTGACGAGACTTCGCCTATTGTGGTTGCTGCAGCGTACAGGCAATGCTGCCCCCACGCGCGAGATGGGCGCAATCTTCGGGCGCTCGGACTTGCGCTTCTGCCCGGCCATGATTTCGATGACTTTCTGCCACGTCCGGGAGGTCTTGTGCTCGTACAGCAGCTTCCCGTTGCCGAAGATGTAGAACCCGCACTTTGCGCGGGAAAGGGCGACGCAGACCCGATTGTCGATGGCCAGGAAGCCGATCTGGCCATTTTCATTGCTGCGTGTGAGCGAGAGGATGACCACTTCGTTCTCCTCGCCTTGATAGGAGTCGACGGTGACGATTGCCGGGATGCCATTGGCAAGGCTTCCGGCACGCTGTTTTTCCTTCACCTGCGAGAATATGCGCTTGCGCTGCCCGTTGTAGAACGTGAGGACCGTGACATCCTGGGCCGGCGTACCGTTCGCGACGAGGTATTCGACGAAGCCGACGATCATCGCTGCCTCTTCAGGGTTGTACGCGGACATCTGATCATCGCGTTGCTCTGCCCAGTGGTGCGTGAAGAAGAAGGAGTTGACGCCGCCCATGCCTGATACGTTCGGACGCTTCGCTGGATCGAGCACGGACGCGTGGTCCTCGATTAATTCGCTGTAAATTGGGTACAGGATACGGCGGATCTCAGGAATCATCCGGCGTTGCTTTGAGAGCGTGTCGAAGTCGACGCCGTTATTGACCAAGCGCTCGAACAGCGAGACGTTGAGGTAGTATGGCTTATCTTCGTGAGCCTTGACATGGCAGTGGGGCCGGAGCTGCTTGTGGTCCCCGACCAGAATGAGGTGCTGCAGGGATGGAATGCAAGCGACGGTGACGGGCGCCTCGAGAAGTTCGGCGGCTTCTTCGATGAGGATAATCTTCGGCTGCAGCGCCGTGAGGAGTCCTCGGTACTTGCTGAAGCCCGTTGTGGTCATACCGATGACCTTCTGCTGCTTGAGGATGTTCTCGTCGTGCTCCCATTGCCCGATGCGGCGATTCGTCGCCTGCTCGTTGAAACGTTTAGTCTTCTCACGGAATCCGGCAAGGAGTTTCATCTTCAGCTCGGACTGCAAGTGACGATACATGGGCCCGCGCAGTGGTTCTGGTGTCTTGGACAGATCCTGTTCCTTCAGCGCATCCATGATATTGGCCTCTGTAATGCCAGTCACCTTGCGGCAGGTGAAGTTGTCGGCAAGCGGCAGATGGAGACCATTCAACCTCTCAAAGTCGTCGTCGTCCTTGGCCATGTTCTCAGCTTCCAGCTCCCGCAGATGTTCGAATGCGAGATCCTGCTCCTCGAAGTCAAAGCCAAACTCCTCGGGCTGCTGCTTTGGCGGAACGCTAATGAGAGCCTTGCCCAGCCAGATATTGAAAGGCGATGACCGCGCGTCTGAAGTGCCACTGCGTTTGTCCTGAACCCAGCGCGAGGCCCCAGCTTCGAGACTGTCGGCTTGCATTACCGTGAGTAATTCAAGCCTTTGCAGCATGCGAAAGTCGAGCGGCGCCTTCTCTGGCTGAAGCGGTGAGAGGAGGACGGCCAACTCCTTCTCGAGGTCTCTCATCCTCCGCCGTGCGTTGCCTTTGAGGCTGCCGGCTAGTTGCTCCTCGGAAGTGAGTTTCTTCACTTCATACAACGTCCGCTTCATGATATCTTTGTCCTTTGATCTGCCCCCGAGGCGAACAACTTCAGGCTCAAACTCCATGATCCTGCGGAGCAATTGGTCCACCGCGTGATTGGTCTGACAGGCAATGATGATGGGTGGATCGTCGTCCTTGCGATTGGCGAGCATGATCTTGACGGCTTGCTCGGAGACATACGTCTTGCCCGTTCCAGGCGGTCCTTGAATAACCGCAAGGCGCTTGGTCAACATCCGGTGAAGCGCAGCCAATTGCGAAGTGTCCATGTCAGAACTCGGTTGGGCTGGCCAGGCCTTAAGCATGTCGACATTCTCGTAGGTCTGATGCTTGTTGTCGCGCAATGAGGAGGTGAGATCATACTTTGGCTGCTCCTTGACATATGATGGTGCTTGGACCTTGGTTTGAACATCGACGAGGTGCTCCGCGAGTGGGAACCTGCAGGGGCCAGGCAAGGTCAGCAGTGATCTCCAAATGAAAAGCGGTCGTCAGCGCGCGCGCGGTGAGCGCTGCCCTTGCTCGAGCAGGATCTTGAAGCGCGGAAACTCACGGCTCTCTCATCATCTTCTGCAGCGCCAGTAACGTGTGCCTGTCGGCTTCGAAGAACCCACTCCGATCCTCGACCATCACCCATTCCATCGCAGGGTCCAGCTCCATCTCCTCTGGCCGAGCGATGAAGAGATCAAGCTCCGGAGGATTGCTCTCCAAAAGCTCCAGTGGGCGCGCTGCCACGGTGGCGACAACAGCCTTGGTTGTGAACATGTCGTTCGCTGGAGTGAGAACGACCAGCCCGCCGGATATCAAGCGCTTGCTCTGATCCCATCGGATTTTCTTGCCGACGCGACCCAGACTGAAGGTGACGCGAAGTGCGATGCCGCGAATGGAGCATGTCACAGCACATATGTGCACCTGCAGAGGTGGTGAGCAAGGTTGGTGAAGTGAGTGAGCGACATGGCAGATTGTGGCGCTCACCTTCTCATAGATACCGATACTTCCATTGAATGACTCCTCATTACCATCTGGCGTGACACGCAGCCTGGCAACAGCAATGCGGAGTGCCTGAAGAGCATCCTCACGCAGGAGCTCGTAGTGAGCGCCAAGGTAAGACTCTGGAAGAGCTGTCAGCGCTGCCTCGACCGACGATGGGGAAGAGAAGACTGACCCTTCGACTCCCAGGCACCGACTGGCTTGTTCGGCACAATCTCGACGATGTCTGAGGAGCTGGAAGAGGTGGTGGCGGCGTCGGTATCCAGAATCTCGCCACTCGTTGGGACCTCTGGCCGGTCAAGCCAACTGCCGCCCTCGACCGGCTTCTTGGCGTCCTGGAAGTACTGCCGGACTTTGAGGTTCAACTGTGGCGGACGTATCCAGATTTCTGCCTCCTCGCCCGACGGACCGATCGCCCGTCTCGAGCGCCCGAAGCGCTCGGAGAGGCCCTCGTTCATGTTCGATGGCGCGGAGCCACCGGCGGTGCTGATGTTGTTGCCCGGGTTGGTGGTTGTGTTGATGGTGGTGTTGTTGTGTTGTTGATTTGGAAGGTATGAAGTGGAGTGTGAAGTTGGAGTTTCAGAAGATTTCGAGACCGCAGGATCACTCCCGGCCAAACGAGAATGGCAGTCGCGATGGCCTCCCCTTGCCACAGGGCGTGCTCGAGCCCTGACAGCACCGGGCGGCGGTATGACGTCCTCTCTGGAGTCGGCGAAGGAACGCAATGGCGATTGTTTGTGTTTGCGAACCGGCCGAGAACATCACCAAGCAGAGGGGACGCAGCCGCTCGTTTCCAGGCCGCACTTGCCTCATTCGTAGCGGACGGCTGCGCAAAGCTTCGACCCCATCCCGGCGGCGACCGGCAAACAAGCGACGGAAGGAGCGTCCAATGCAAACGACATGGGTGGCTGCTCATGCACTCTGCAGTCGTCCGTTTGTTCTCAGGGGCGATGAGATCCCGAGGACCTGGAAGGCGGCATCAGTATCCCATTGCGACGACAGGTGCGATGCTTGCCGTCCGTCTCCGTGACTCCGGCCTACACGCCTGCCTGCCCTTCTCTGGCTGCCTGCTCTTCAACGCGTATGGCACTGCAGGGAGTCTGACGATGTACTGGCGAGGGACCGCGCATCTCCGCTCTGCAAGACGCCGCTGGTGGGCGGTGATGTCCATAGAAGACCCTCATCTGGTGACCGCGAAATGTTCGACAGGCCCGGGCCGTTCAACGGCACAGGCCTCCTGGGCCGCATCCATCGGCCTCTCTGAGCGGAGAAACACGTTCAGGGCGCAGTTTCTCCCGCATCGTTGCAAGAGATACACCCCACCTTGAGGCGCCAACTCCTCGTTCACCTGTATCTCTGCCCTACCTGTAGTGTACGGCAGCACGCCGGTTCTCATGAGCTACCTACATTGGGTACCTGAGCAGCAACCACATCTTGTCAAACATTGCTAGCAAGCGCGCACTTCAATCGTCCATGTACAGGTCTTGGGGTTGATGCTAGCCTCGACGACTATCCCGCCAGCGAGGCTGTGTTCCCCAGGCCCCGGCGCTGCTGCTAAGAAGCCGTGCTACATCGCATCTTGTCCGATCTGTACTGCCGTCCGCAGCATCCTCAAACGGAGCATGTACCGGCCGGAGACGTGCAGTCACGGACCGAGATGACTCGCGGTCAGGATGCTTGAGTGCTGTCTGGGACTGGAGGCAGCGACTCCTGTGGCGCCTCTGCCAGGCGGCATGGGTATGTTTCTGGCACAACCATGGGTGCTCAAGGGAGTTGAGGGTAGAAGGACAGATGAGAACGCGGCAGCAGCCGCTGCGGCTCTGCGGAGGATCCACCGCCTTGCTGCAGGGGAGCTTTCGCAGGTGCATGCGCGACGGCTCGCTGACCTCTCCGACCATCCGCGTGCCACGCGCAGTCGACGGAGGTCTCCAGACCAGTGACAGCGGTAGTGGCAGCCGAGCCGCGCACCCATGCCAAAGCAAAGTCGCCGAAGACCCAGGAAGCAGCTCCACAGGGAGCTATTGAGACCCGGCTGAGTCGCATACCGCTGGACTTCACATGAGTCGCATTGCAAATAAGTTGTAGGTTGCGAATCGACTTCCCCTCGTACGAGTGAGGCGTGAGCGATATGGCGGACTTCGACGATGCAGATCCGGCAGCGGAGGACGACTTCGAGAATGAGGATGAGGAGATGGAGGATGCGAATGAGGCCGACCAGGATGGGGACGCCGATCCCGACGCGGACGAGGATGCGCAGGGAGATGAGGAGGAGGATGAAGACGGAGATAACGATGAGGACGACAACGGGGACGACGAAGACGAGGACGAGCAGCCCGACTCGCCCTCCCGCCGGCCATCTCCAGCGGGTCCTCCCCGACGATCGCCCACCCGTGACCAAGCCGCGACTCCTGCCGTCGTGGCAACGTCGCCCCTCCCTCAACCCGTGAACTCTCCCCGCAGCGCCGGCATCGTCGCATCGTGGATCCTCCCCCCGCGCGCGGAAGCCCTCGCGGCGCAAAGCTACGACATCGTGCCCACCATGGCCTGCCCCCAGTCGACCTCCATCAACGCCGTCGCCGCGACACCCGACATGCGCTGGGTCTTCAGCGGCGGCACCGACGGCTACGTGCGCATGTTCAATTGGGTCGAGACGGCCAATGGCAAGGTGCCGCTGACGGTGGCCCAGAAGCACCCCTTCGTCGACAGCGTCATGAAGGCAGGCAGCCTCCTCACTTATTGGGAGAACGAGGACTCTGGCTTGCGGACGCCGGTCAAGAACGAGGACGGTGGGAAGGGGTACGCGAGCCCCATCTATGCTCTGGCCGTCCATCACCAGGCGCTCTGGCTGCTTTCCGGCCTCGAGAGCGGCGGCATCAATCTCCAGACCTGTCGGCATCAAGCCGGGACGCGGATCACCACACTCCGGGAGCACACTTCGGCCGTGTCGGTGCTCACCTTAAGCTCGGATGAGACACAGCTGCTGTCCGGGAGTTGGGACAAGAACATTCACGACTGGGACTTGCAGACAGGCAAGGTGAAGAGATCGTTCATTGGCGCCGATGGACAAATCAGTGCCATTGAGGTGCGTCCTGCGAGCGATCTTAGCATACCCGAGATCGTGGAAGCTGCGCCGGAGGTGCTGAGCAATGGTGACGGCACTTTCTCATCGAACAACGATGCCAAGCCTCTTGCGAACGGGAGCGCCTTGAACGTCAATGGGTTCGACAGCCACAGCGCCAAAGGCGACGATGCGGATGCTGCGGGCTCACCAGACGGTAGTCTCTTTGGCGACAACGATCACGGCTCCTTGTTCGGCGAGGACAATGCCGCGGGAGGTGGCAATGCCTTTGGCGATGACGCGGAAGACAACCTCACCAGGGCGCTGGCGAATGGACTGCGGGACGATCAAGATGCATCCGGCGAGATGGACGTAGGTATGGGCGGCATGGGCATGGGCGAGGGCGGGCCCGTGCAACCCGTCAACAGTTCGCTCGAGCTGGATGGAGAGGCCGATGCAGATGGTGAGTCCGATCTCTTCGCGCTCGACCCGGCACCGGCGACCAACGGCGCCGCCTCACCGGCGGTATCGACCCAGCCGCTGCCTAGCGATGCTGCCCCCTCCGTCCCTCTCAGCAATGGCGTCCCGGCCATCTCCCACGCTCACCCGACCAACGAACCTCTCACCGCGCCACCAACCAACGAGTCCACCAACCACACCTTCCCATCCACAATCACAACCTCCGCCCCCTCTGCATCCTCCCTCCCACCCCAAAGCGAGTCCGTCTTCCTCTCCACCTCCATCAACGGCAACATCCGCCTCTGGGACCGCCGCGTGCCCCTCTCCATCGCCACCCTCCGCCCCAGCCCCACCACCCCACCCTGGTGCACCGGCGCCTGCTGGAGCCCGGACGGCAACACCTTCTACGCCGGCCGCCGCAACAACTCGGTCGAGGAGTTCCACATCCGCATGCTGTCCACCACGCGCCACGAGCCGAGCCGGCGCTTCCAGTTCCACCCGGGCTCCGGGCCCGTGTATGCGGTCAGAGCCATGCCGAACGGGAGGAGCTTGGTGTGCGCTAGTCATGATATTCTGCTGATCTATGACCTGCAGCATGATGTAGCGGGGGGGAGGAGGGGAGCGGGCGCGACGCCGTTTACCATTGTGCCGGGCCATCGGGGTGGGGTGATCAGCAGTGTGTACGTGGACCCGGCATGTCGATTCATGTTGAGTGCGGCGGGGAATCGCGGATGGGAGGGTGGGGGGACGGAGGTGCTGCTGGGGTATGAGATTGGATGTCTGGGTGGATGAAGTGAGGTCATGATCTGGGTCGGCTGGCCATGGTCGTCATGGTCTGGATCGGTTGATCGGGTCATGAAGTCCACCCCAGGGAATACCAATGGTCTTCGGTACTCGGTGCAACAAGGACGCCATCTGCCGTCTTGTGGAAGGCTACCAGGCCGACGTGCAGGTGGAGCTGGTAGCCTTGCGATCACGTGCGAACGGGCTCCAACGGAAGGCGCGACCACCGTCACCTGCTCAGCTTGGCGGAGCGTTCACTACACACGTCCCTTCACACCCTCTTGACCCGAGACAAGTCCGTAGTAGGTTCCAGCCGCTATGGACGGGCCAGTGATAGCGCTCAAGCAGACGCTTGCGAGGTACACGCAGCGACCCGACCTGGCGCGTGTTCACTGCTCACTGTCATACAGGCTGTTCCAGACCCAGAGCTTCACGGACTTCACGATCATTTGCGGGCCCAATACGTTCAACGTGCACAAGGCCGTCATCAGCCAGTCAGAGTACTTCGCCGCGGCTTGTGCAAGCGGCCGATTTGAAGTATGTATGGGCGGCCATCATTCTTGAGGCCAAGTCGCATACTAATGGACTGCGCAGGAAGGCCAGAAGGGCACGATCACCCTCAAGGCACGCGGCTCTGGCGACGATGACGATGGCTCGTGTGATGATCCGGATGCAGTGAAGCATATGATCCACTACTTCTACCATCTCGACTACAATGCGGCGCCGCCTGAGGATCTCGCTTCCCACACCGGCATTTTCATGGAGACCTCGGCCTCCGGAACGCCACGCCACGTAGACTCCCAAGCCTCGTCCAGCGAACGCGGACGCGACAGTCTCTCTACCGTGGACGAGCAGAGCGACAGCCGTCCCACAAAGACTGGCGGAAACATGGCCATGCACGCTCACGTTTTCGCCGCCGCTACCAAATACCACGTCCCCGCTCTCCAAGTGTTGTCGGCCTGCAAGTTCTACGGCGCGTTAAGGGCAAATTGGGATCACGAGAGCTTCGCTGAAGCCGCCCGTGTCGTATACACTACCACAGCTGAGGGGGTCAGTATGCTGCGCGAAGAGGTCGTTCAAGCCATCACTGAACACGGCTCTCTGCTTGAGAAGCCTGCGGTCGAGGCAGTCGTGCGCAGTATCAACGGACTTGCGTACGAGCTGCTCATGGGACACCGTCGAATTTCGAGTGCGCTAAGCACGCCACCAGCGAAGAGGGTCAAGGTCAATACGCTGATTGATCCCTTCTCGACCTCACCCCTGTACCAAACCTCACCAAAAAGCTGCACAAAGCCCACTCACGTTTGTAGGGCTCCGTGCTACTATTGTGGGGAAATGCTTTGCGAGAGGTGTGATGGGGCAGGCCGTTGTAAGTTCTGTGGTCTATAGGCGAACGGCCGGGCAGGGTGGCAAGAAGTGCAGATTCGTGCGGATACCCGCCTGCAGAATCGCTGGCTGAGTACAACCCAGAGTGCTGATGCATATGAGACTGCCGCGCGATAGCTACAGCACTTGGTGAAGCGTAAAGCACGCCGACTTAGCAGCCTCACCGCAACAAAGCAAGTGCACTGACAACAGCCGCCACACCAGGCAGCACCCATCTCACAGTATGCATCGTCGACCATTCGTTGAGCAAGTCAGTAAGCTCCGCCACTTCCGCCTTACTCAGAGCCCCACTCCCTTCCTTCTGCATCTTCTGATCCAACTCCGCCACCCGGTCATTGATTGGGAAGATCATATACACCTCCCAGACCGCGATCGGGATCAGCAGACCGAAACAGAGCAGCTCGTACGCCCAGGCGCCGTTGTTGGCGGCATAGCTCCACGCCGTCAGCGCCACCGCCGACGCACCCAGGACCCGGCTGGCGGGCTGCAGGTACGTCCCGCCCAGGGTGTAGAGATGGACGAGCCCGGCTGCTTTCGCTTCGGCGGGGACGCGGGGCAGGGTGAGGATGGGGATGACCCAGAGCGTGAAGCAAGCCGACAGGCCTGGGTTACCAGGATCAGCACACCACAGTGTTCATCATGAGTGGTCAATGCGGACCTGAGAGGAAGGCAACGGCCAGGGTAAATGCCATCTGGGCATACTGGAACGCAGTCGCGCCCATGTTTGCGATTCTAGTGGCCGTCGTTAGGCGTATCTTAGATTAATCTAATGGCAGCGTGCTTTCAAGATATGGTCGAGCCTATCATCGGCCTACGTACATGTACTTACATGGAGATCGCAATCCCGTAAGCGGCCAGTCTTCTCGACAGCCGAGCAATGGAAGCAAGCTTTCAAGGTTGCGGGGACATGGCGCGGGCCCCTCTGCCAAGCACCGTTCGCATCTGCAGGACAACCTCACATCCCGTCCATCCGATGTATGCTCTTGGAGGTTGAGGCGGTGACAAAGCGGTGGCACGAAGTAACAATGGAATCCACCTAGCCAAGCGAGCTACATTGAGTAACGTCGGGCTGTGTTTCAGCGATGGATGAGACCACCCGTGCTTACTTGACGATTGGTTGATTGCGAGCCTATTCATCAAATCAACCAAGCGCCGAAAGCGCTTGACTGCGGAGAAGACTGCCTACAGGAGCGCCCCTCATCCCGACGAAGTGATGTCGTCTGGCTTCATGCGAAGCACGCCTTCGCGTCAGCGCGGTACAACGCCAGATCGCCGCAATCGCGGAGCTTCATCTTGTCAATGCTGGGCGGCGCCAATCCCTTGTTCAGGCAAGAGCGGCGCACGTTACCCACCCACCTCGCCCTTGCTAGCATGCCTTGTCCAGTGAAGTACAACGCCGCCGTCCGCAGTGGCAGAAATATGCTGATGCAGCCCATCGTCGAGCTCGCGGGCTCGCAGAAGTAAGGGATGCACTGGCACATATTCACAATGTACTCCAGAATCTCCTCCTCACGCACCGCTTGTCCCGGACTTGGCATGTATCCGCGGACTGAGACGGCACGGGCAGCGTGGAGTCCCCGGACGGTGGTGCGCAGGAAGCTCATGCAGATCCAATATGTTGAATGGAGGTAGGCGACCATGAAATCCTTGAACATGTGTGCGGTGCCGAAGGTGCGATCTGAACAGAGAGAGGAGAAATTGGCGAATTCGTCGACGGATCGTGTCTCGTATTGGCCTGCGGCCCAGTTCGAGAGCCAAGTCCGCATTCCTTGTTCGATGCTTCTGGCCTCAGCTAGGAAGGCATCGATTTCGTCAACGTGGCCATGACGCTGGGGGTCTAGTCCATCGTACTGCTCCAGTAAGCCCGGGATCCGTATCGCGATGTCATGGAGACTGGAAGACTGGTCTGTCACTTTGCCACGCCGAGACACGGCGCTCCAGCTCGGCTGCGCAAATGCCGAAGCTCGCCGCGTCAGGAGGCCATGACAGAGTGCCCCGTGTCTGGCGTTGGCGAAGAGTTCCAGTGCAACGTCAGTCTGGACGGAAGCTGGCCCACGCAGAGCGAGAAGATGCTGTGCGCCGCGAACGTGCTCTCCCCACCCGACGCCCTTGGGGCTGGCAAGCTCAGTGTAGAACTCGCAGACCTTAAGCACCATGACTGCAGCGAGGATGTGGTCGTCGTGGAGAAGCTCCTGGACCGAGAGAGCGTGACGAAGGGCCTTGAGTGCCTTTGCGTAAGTCTGGGTGGCTTCCTTGAGCAGACGTTTGTCGTTGGTGATGCTGCCAATCTGGATCAGGCTGAGCGTGTCTAGGCCATGCAGCAGCGATGGTTGCGCTGTGGGCAGCTCCATGCACAGCTTGAAGAAGCTGAAGCGGTCGCATTGTAAGTTGCATTTCTTAGGGACGTGAAGATCTATGAAAGCACTCCAAAACACAGTCCGATTCACACCACCCTCGAGCATGGCGGTTCGCGGCGATCCAGTGCGAGTAACGGCAGCGGCTTCCGTTACCTCGCGAGCTGCCTCCGGTAGCACCCTCTCCGTGGTGTACGCCTCTCCCACTACCGCCGTTGCTGCAGGTCCAGCTCCGGATGTTGACGACGAGGCGTCGGGATCAGCCGGGCCCCAGCGCCGTTCATACTGTGCCCTCGCTCTTTGCGCGGTCGTATCACTCAAGTCCACGAATTCGATCCCGCCGGGTACGTCGGTCCGATAACCTACGCAGCGAACGCCATGGGTGCGGCAACGTGCACAGTGTGGGCGGGTCTCATCGCAGCGGATCTTCCGCAGTCTGCACGTGGCGCAACCAGTCGATCTCGAAGGCATCGCGTTATCGAACGCCCTGATGATGTTCCGCTTGAAAGGGTAATATATGCGAGGTTGAACCTTGGAATGGCACCAGGTGCGCGTTGGACCTCCTGCTGGTGCGCGCTTTAGTCCGCTCAAATGTTCTGTATCAAGGCCGGACGACGCATGCTATGTGTGACGCCCTCTAGCAATGTGACATCCCTTCTGTTCATATCGAATGGCTACACACGTGCATCCGTATGGACGGCGTCGAGCGTAGTAGGTCGACTTCCCACAGCCTGGACCAGAAGTCTCGAGTGTAGCAGAGGCAGAGATGTCGCGCATCATCAGCTCCGAAGCTCGCAGAGCTGCGAGTTTCGGAGCGCCATACAGGTAGTCTTACAAAGTACAGTGGCGATAGTGCCACCGGTGCGCAAGATGCTAAGCTGCTGCGGGACATGATGCCGCTTTGTGAATGCACGTTGATGGAAGGGCCGCGGACCGGAACCTCCCGCGAGATTACATTAGACGACGACGGACGATCCCGTCCGGATCAACCATCGCATCATGGATCCGGCTCCTTATTAATCGGCGGGAATTCTCATCGCTCAAACAAGGGCGACTACTCAGTACACCTGATGCTGGAATTTGCTTCGCCTGCGGCCCGGTGCGCCTCTACTCATCACCCTCGCGGGGCGTTGATCGTGTGGCCCCGATCGCGCAGTGCATCCGTTGCCTCCTTGCGCAAGGCACCCTGGACTATGCGTGTCGAGATAGCCGCCATGCCTACGGCATACGCCCACGGTACCATCCAGCCTGGACGGAAAGTTAGCTGTGCTCCCACCTCCAGCGTTCGTGGGAGCTCACCGAGAACATACGCAACGTTCTGATCTTCCAGTCCAACCACCAAACCTATCGTGGTCACACCTATCGCAACGCCGGAAGTGCCCCAGAGCAGATCAAGCCGGGAGAACAAGTCACGGACGGTCTGGCTCGCAAGGTATCGGGCCTCCAATTGCTTCCGGAAACTCTGGCCTTGTCCCCCATCCACGGCAACGACATCTTCGACGATGGCGTAGACCCCAGAACGCACCGGCTGGCCCTGTGGGACCGAGGAGATCTTGAACGGCGCCGGAGTTCGAGTAAGTGCCAAGATGACGGCAAACAGCAGCTGTCCGCAAACGCAGACGAGCAGGACAGACAAGCCCAGCGCAACTATCCGGACGCTTTCAGCCACGTTGCCGGCAACGATGAGAGCGGTGATGCCAAGGAAGCAGATCAGAAAGCTCCAATTGAAGTAGTCCATCTGAAGGAAACGCCGAGTCAGCCTCTGCTGCGCACTCGGCAAGCTCGGGAAGGCAGATACCCACAGTCCAGCGAGATCCACCCAGCGGCCGACATGTCGAGCTGCTCTTCAACAGTGCCCAGCTCCGTCGGAGCAGAGATGCGAAACTCACCGCCCCGAACACTCCTGTGGTGACTCCCAGTACTACCTCTCGTAAGCTTCGCTCCAGTATGAGCTCCGAGGCTTACGTACCAGCACTCAAGGCCAGGTGAGCGCCATAGCGCAGTGCAAAGTACAGCACGATCGGCAGCAGACCGCTACTTACGAACAGAATCGTCCAGGTCCGGATGATGGGCCACTTGTATTCCCAAAGATTTAGCTGGACCCTAGGAAGTTCCATCGATGAGCCTGGTGCTGTAGGCGGACACGATTCTCGGGAAATGAGCATCTGAATTGGCGTCTGTTGAAGTGACAATGGCCCGACGCCAGAATTGACATCGAGGGATGCGAGCAGCCTTTTAGTCAGACTGGGAACGAGGCACTCGGACAGCATCTCTCCACGCCTTCCCCGCCCGCAATCTGCAAACGGCATCTGCGATCGATATATCCAAGCGGATGAGTCCAATAGCACGGGCGAGTGACCTCGTGGCAATGGCTGGACGGTACGACGCTAGGCCCCTTTGGGCGTACGAAGTCACCCTAGGCCTACAACGGTGTGGACAGCGAACATCGTTGAGCAATGGAGTTGACGACGAAAGGGACAAGGAAGATCAAATTCAGGCAAGTAAGCTGGACTGCCCATCGACGATGCTGGGCTCGTGGCAAGATCCCGTCCCCTCGCGCATTCGCAAAAGAGTATGTCATCGAGTTCGATACCATCCATTGCGAGCATATAAGGCGCTGGATTTGCATGCCGGAGCAACTATGACCACAAGCAAATCGTCCAGACCGGCAACACAGGACCCTACTCAATCTCATTCACGATGCGTGTCTCGAGCCTCGCCCTGGGCCTTTCGTCTTTGGTCCATTCCCACTCGGTCGCAGCCCTCGTTCCCCATCCCGACAGCGACTTCGACCTCGTGGTCACGGAGCCGCCGTCGTACGTACGTCCGTACGTGATCCCCGACCTCAGTGGTCCAGCAGTCGTCCTTATCAACGATGTCATACGCGCCCCGATCAACAACGAATCGTCCGGCGGTGCTTTCTCCCTGCTCCAGCTGAACGCTCAACCATGTGCGTGAGCCAACCGCAGCTTCCTGAGATCTTGACCGCGTCAGCCCGTCCTGAGATCGTAGCGAGGAGACAGGCGATGAGTAACCGAAGACGCACCTCACCAGCTGTCGCTGACCTTCCACCTTCTCTCCAGACATCCGCTCTGGCTACGGAGACCTATATCAGTGCCCACCACACTATCACTCACGCTTCCATGAAACCTTCTTCTGCTACAAAGGCGGAGTCACGCTCTGGGCGAATGGCGAGGCCCGCATGCTCACCGCGCATGACTTCGGCAGCATGCCCACGTACCAGAACCATTCCTATTCTTTTACCGAGCCAGACAGCACTCTGCTGGCTTTCATCTACCCTGGCGGCTTCGAGAAATTCTACTTCAACATCTCCGACCCCTTCGTCGACCCGACCTCCGCGCCATTCCCGCCGGACATCGCACACCACTTCCTCGAACAGACCTTCGAGGCCGCCGTTGGGTCCCACTACGACGTCTTCCCGGTCTTCAACGACCAGTTCAGCTACAACTTCACCAACGGCACGACCAACCGGACTCTTGCCTGGCACAATGGGAATGACCGTGCGCCCGCGAACGCCCAGGAGCCCTACTACCTCGCCAACAATTGGTCGCCCAAGTACCTCCACCGGCCCACCGGCCAAGTCATCCAGCCGCGCGTCACGGCGGCGCAGTCCGCCGGCAACTTCTCCCTCAGCACCATCGTCATGCGGCGCAAGCTGGCCAACGAAACGGTCGCGGAGCACGTGTTCGACGTGCCGCAGTTCTTCCAGGTGTTGGAGGGCGTCCTCCACATCCGCATGAGGTGTCAGTCGGTCGCGATGAGTACGGGCGACGTCGCGTTCATCCCGGGCGGGACTCCGTTCCAGTACTGGAGCGAGGTCGCGTTCACCAAGGTCTACTTTGGGGCGGGCGGATCGCGCGGGCTGAGCGAGACCCTGGTTGAGCAGGCCGAGCCTTGGCGTTTCGCGGTCTTTCCCTCCTACATCGGCTGAGGCTGGAGAGGTTGGGCTCGGAGAAGTCGATGCAGTGGTCTCGAAGGAGGGGGACAGTAGGTAGTTGGAACAAGGACTTTGTCCATTGGGGTGTCGCTCGGACCCTACTGGTGTCTTTGCGTCCTGTGCTTTCTGTCCTGTGACCGTACAAGTATCTTTCGTATCGGTCAAGTCAGGCTGGCGAAGATCATTGTTTGAAGCAGGCGCGCTACACTTCGACTCGTCCCGTAGCAGACATGGCCGGTACCTGAATTGCGGAAGGTCTTAGTACAGCACATGTAGAACCGTTCACACCACAATCCCGGACGATCACCGCCGGATGTGCTGCATGGTAGCGTCCGTTGCACTGCGGGACTCTAACCACACATCATCCTAGCCCATTGCGTGTGTAAGAGCTCAGCCTCTAACGGGTGATGCAGACTATGTCAGATTTAGTAATGAAGGTGACAGCCGGAGGGTGGTCAGGATCAGAGGAGCGGTTCGCGGCATCCTTGCGTTGACTCGTCTGTCTGTTTGACCTTCTTTGCCTTCGGTTCATAGTCGAGTATAATGCTATTGATGGGACGAGATATGCGTTGTCCAGATTGAATATGGCTCGGGCTACGGAAGTACTCTGATCCGTTGCCCGGCCACTGTTTTAGCAGCGTCATAGACAACAACTCACTTCCCGGGCTCGCATGTGCGTATCAAAATCCGAGCCTCCGGGAGGAGCTTGCTGGGAAGTGGATGACCACCGAGCCGTCTCTCTTTCCTCGAGCATATATGAGAGCATCCTACCGATCCTAGAACGATACCAGGCAAGTGGATAGTTTCGATTGAACACAATGACCTCTACCTACGCAGTCCTTGGGGCCACCGGCAGTACAGGGAGCAGCATTGTCAAGGTCCTCCTCCAGAAAGATGATGTTTCCATACATGCACTGGTCCGATCGAAAGCCAAGCTGTTCCGTACCATTCCCAGCATCGAGAGGGACCCAAGACTTCAAGTCTACGAAGGCGACATAACCAAGATCGACGTGCTCGTGGACTGTATCAAAAACACCAAAGCCGTGTTCATGACCGTCGCGCTGAACGCCAACCAGCCGGGCTGCACGATCGCCCAGGACACCACCCGCTCCGTCCTCGCCGCCCTGGAACGCATGAGACAGGATGACCCGGACTGCGAGCTGCCGCTCCTGATCGTGCTGAGCTCCTCCTCGATCTCGGAAAAGCTGTCCGCGGATCTGCCGAAGCTCGCCCACCGCATCCTGCTGATGGGCGCCTCGTACATCTATGCCGATCTCCGCCAGGCGGAGGCGCTGCTCCGTGCGCAGGAGCATTGGGGCGTGAAGAGCGTCTTCATCAAGCCTGGTGGTCTGGTGCACGACGCGCAGAAAGGCCATGAGCTGAGCACGGAGCGGCAGCAGACTTTCCTGAGCTTCCTGGATCTCGCGGCGGGCATGATCGAGGTCGCGGATGCGAAGAGAGGGAGCTGGGATATGGCGGATGTGAGTGTGCTGCCGACCGCCAAGGACGTCAAGATCGAGTGGTGGGTGCCATGGTTCATGGTCCAGGGGCTGCTGTGTCATTTCTTCCCGTGGGTGTGGCCGTACATTGGGGGCTAGGGGTTGACATTGCGTTGCTACACGCATCTGGGCTCCTGGGTGCTGATTTTGACGATCATACAGTATAGACGCTATAGCAACAGCGTCAGTGCCAGCGGCTGACCACTCCGGTCCTCCATTCCTATCAACCTCCCTTCTTGCCTTCGCAGCACCTGCAAGACAGCAGTGTAGCGGAGCTCACGGGCATTGCGCTCAAGTACGTTGAGGCCTTGGTGACCGCCCGGCGGCTACACTATATGGACGTGTCGATGTGATTGGGAGACATAGGATGAAGGATACCATAGTACAGACACCTCGCCCGACTTCTCATGCGTGGTTACTAAGGCATCCATGCATGACGTTCACCTCGTTCAAACTCGACTGCTGGTGAGTCTCGTCGTTCCGTACACCCAAAACTTACCATGGGATCAATGGCCGCAGACGACGGCGGGCCTGACGCTGTGTCAGTCAGTCTCCGCGACCTCGAAGATGGCTCCGTAACGCTGGAGACGCTCGAGCAAGCCTTCGGACCCGCCTCCCTGGGCATCATCATCGTGCGAGACCTGCCGCTGCAGTATCAGGGCCTCAGACGCAGTCTACTCAGCTACTCCTCTTATCTTGCCAATCTCCCGGCAGAGATTCTAGGTAAGCTTGACCAGCTGTGGCCGGTGCGGGTGACACGCTGACCTGATGACCAGAGAGCGTGGAGAATCCGGAAGCGAAGTACAGCGTCGGATGGTCCTGCGGCAAGGAGACTCTCGCCAATGGCAGGTACGACACGCTCAAGGGCTCGTACTACGCCCAGCCGATCCATAATCCGGGCCTGGAAAGCAAAGCCCGCGAGCTGCATCCCAGCTGCATCGAGATGACCTCTCCCAACGTATGGCCGAGCGAAGAAGCATTGCCGGGCTTCGAGCACTTATTCGAGCAACTATGCCATCTCATCGTGGACGTCGCTGCCCTCGTGGCACGCAGCTGCGATCGCTATGGCGTTGCGAAGCTGGACGGCTACCGCCCGGATACGCTGGAGCACATCGTGCGGTCGAGCGTGTCCACCAAAGCTCGACTGCTGCATTATTTCCCGCCACCGCCGGCTAAAGCAGAACATTCGCGCCCGGATTCCGCGATGGCGACGGAGGATGACTGGTGTACCACGCACACGGACCTCGGCGCTCTCACGGGGTTGACGAGTAGCATGTACGTCGACGAAGCCGCGCACCCTCCCTTCGCCAGCAGCCGCGACAAGTCCGGCGCATTGCCCTCGCTCCCAGAGCTCGACGAGCACCCGGACCCGAGGACAGGCTTGTGGATCAAGGATCGCTCGGGCCGCACGACGCAGGTCCGGATCCCGCGCGACTGCCTCGCCTTTCAGACGGGTCAGGCGCTGGAGCTCATCACGCGCGGCAGCTTTGAAGCGGTGCCGCACTTTGTCCGGGGCACGAAGGCGGACAAGGCGGGCAGGATCGCACGCAATACGCTCGCCGTCTTCACCCAGCCCAACCTGTGGGAGAGAGTGGATGAGCGGCGGGACTTCGCCACGCTGGCCCAGGAGATCCTGGGCGGTACGGTGTAAGCGCGATAGGTCAAGATCTCGAGCAGGTTCACAACGCGCCCACGATTCGATCTGGGAATCTACGCTCCGCTCACGAGTCCCTCGACACCCCCAGCCGGCCCGCCCCCGCCACTCGTATCCGGCCCAGGAGCCCTGGATTGACCAGCGGATTATGCAGCTCGGCAATCGTGCTCATGCACGCCGCGGCCGGATCGCCCGAACCCGCCAACGAGCCCGCCCAGTACTCGTTCCCCGGGAATGCATTGCCATCCCAGGCATAGCTTACCACGAGCAGATCGTCGGTCATGAGCTTCTCCGCCGGGTTGTGCTTGGTGAAGACGACGTCGATCCCCTGCTTCTGCGCGGCCCATGTCACGCGCTGTTGGCAGGACTCCGGGACGGTGATCCAGGCGAATTCGAGGGAGCCGATGTGAGGGAGAGACAGCTCATGCAGAGCCTCGGCGAAGGCGTCGATGTAGTGGCCCTCCTGGGCTTTGTCGGCTTGCCAGACGCCTAAACCAAGACCCACGACGTAGGCCCAGGCTTTCTTGCCGGCGTCCCTTGCCCGGGCATTTGTCTCGAGGAGAAGGACGTCGATGGTGATGCGCATCCGCGCTTTGTACGCCGCGGCATCGAACTCCCCCTGGCCACCGGTCGAGGGCTTCCGTGCAGCGGCACCGAAGAACCGCGTGAAGATCCGGCGGAGCTCGGGATGCATCGGCGTGTGACTCTCCGGCAGACAGAAGATGCTGTCCATCCGACCAGCCCGCTCGAACCGCGCCCCGACCAATCCCATGATGATTCCGCGGGGCTCAAAGGTGCCGGGCTTGCCGGGCTTGCCGCGGTTGTACCTGTCCCCGTCATTGATGAAGAACGACGGCCCGCTGACGCCGATCAGCGAGCCGAGCATGATCTCGTCGTAGGTGAGGTAGCTCCCGAGATGGAGAAGCTGGTTCAGATGCTGCGATGCCGAGCCATTCCGATCCCACTCGGCCGTTGCGTCCGGGACACGCGTGCCGTCGCGCAGGATGGTGAAGTCGCCGCTGCCCATGAAGACTAGGGGTCGTTGGGCGATCAGCCGGCTGATCTCGGCTCGAGCTGTCAGGCCCGAGTAGAGGCGCTTTTCGTGCTGGCTGCCGTGCACTAGCTTGTGGGTGAGGAAGTCGTCGACGAGCTGGGGGAAGCGGGGATGCACGATGATGTGCGTGTTGGCTGCATCTGCGTTGATGGTAGCCGGGTCGAAGTTCTTCGCTGAGTTGGTGGTGATGGGTGGTTTGACTTGCATCGCGTCGAACTGTAGGGCAGGCTGCGATTTGCTCCGCGTACTGGACGACATCGCGTAACCACTGCGTGGCAAAGCCAAGTCGTTGAGGATGCCAGCACGGCCCGGAAGTGAACGCCGGTGGATGGCGTGATTGTTCCGAGGGCGGGTCAGTGTCTTTTGAGGAGTATCGCGGTGAGCCTGCCTACTGGGAAGTTGGGCTGAAGAAGGTGCGTCGTGTCGAAGGAGTGAAGGATCGTGCCAAGCCAAGGCGCGTCCCTTGCAGCAGCCTCAGCACATACGATGCGCAGTCCTCTCTGGACCGCGGTACTGGGAGCAAAGTGCAGTATGGTGAATCCAAAGCCTCTATACCTCGTGATCTACCACACGCTCAGCCGTCTAGATGCGCCAGCTCTCGGATCCGCAGTGTCTATCCCTGAGTCATCCTACTTCGCCCCATGAACGAACAGCCTCTCCTCAATCGGCTGCCCGCTCCGCGGCGCCAGGCCCTCCCGCGCGCCCTCCGCTAACCCGCCAAACACCAGCTGCGCCTTGAGCGACCACTCCAACGGGATCTTCCACTCGGCCGCGACCTTCTGGTCCGCGATGGGGTTGTAGTGCTGCAGGTTGCAGCCGAAGCCCTCGGCCTCGAGCGCCGTCCAGAGCATGTACTGGTGCATGGCGGTGGTGTGCTCGGACCACTGCGGGAAGTAGTCGGCGTAGATGGCGAACTTGGTCTGCAGCTCCTTGATGGGCTTGGGGTCCTCGTAGAAGAGGGCCTGCGGTGGATGTCAGTAGTATCCCATCGGCCTGCCTGTAGCTTGATATAGTCCACCTACCGTGCCGTACCCGGCCTTGAAGCCCGCCACCCTCTTGCTCGTCGACTCCCACTGCTCGTCGGGCACCATGGACTTGAGGATGCCGCCGACGATGTCCCAGAACTTGTCGTGGTCGGCATTCAGCAGCACGACGATGCGGGCGGACTGCGAGTTGAAGGAGCTGGGCACGGCGTGGATGGCCAGGCGGTAGATCTCCTCGATCTTCTTGTCGTCGACGGGGGACTGATCACAGCCATACATGTCAGGGGATTGCAGCGCACGTGGGGACCGAGCTGGCACCTTCTCACCTTCTTGTTGAGCTGGTAGATGGACCGCCGGTTCTCCACCGCGTCCTTGAAGGTCATGCTGTCGTGCGTCATCTTGGCGAAGCCGGTGGACGTGAAGGGTCGCGGAGCGGGAGAGGCTTGGTGCTGGTGGGCGAAGAAGGCTGGACGAAACGCTGATCCTGGAGCGAAGAGTCTGGGAGCAATGCGAGAAGTCAATGGGCGGAGTGGGGCGAGGAGGGCAGCCATATCAGTAGCTAGATAAATAGCAGTGAGGCCCGCTGCGAGAGCCAGCGCGACGACGTAGTAGCGCCGGTCCAGGTGGGCCGCGACCATCTTTCCGCACTTGCTGATTGATCTGGGAGGCCTTTTGACTTCGCACACGCCCGCGGTCCACCCGAGGACGGCACTGTGGGACGGAGCATGCCTCACTAATGGGTTTACCAGCCCCGAGTACTGGCTACAGAAGGTGGAAGGAGATCCCGGCTTACGCATCAGCATTGGAGATACTGCATTAATTAGCAGGCAATAGAAGGAGGGATCATTCCGCGCTTTCGGGACCGGATAAGTCGACAGAAGATGGCCGCTTCATATAGCAGTGCATAACCTGTTGTCATGCTCCACCTCAAGCTATACCGACTCCAACAGCATCACGTACACAAGCCGATAACAATACCCTCCCAGCCACAAACTCCCGAATCCCCATTCCTCCCTTGTCCCCGCTCATCAGATGAACGCGGGCGTGCTCTCCCGACTCCGCTTCTCCAACCACTGACTCGCCATCCTCTGCGCCGGACTCCCCCTCTCCTCCCCCCTACCCCCCACCTGGTACGCCGTTGCAGTAGTAGTGCCCTTGGGCGGCGAGTACCGCGAGACCGCACGGTGATGGTTCCTGAGCGCGGGGTGCACGGCGGAGGGCCGGCGGGATTTGTTGGGACCGGCGGCCAGCCACTCGGAGCTGGAGCACGCTGGTAGACTGCTCGGCTCTGAGGGCGGCGTGTTCTCCTTGTTATTCTTGTCGCGGGTATAGGTGGGTGCGCTGACGGTGGAGGGGAGGGGGTGGGAGGCGTAGGGGCCCGCGGAGATGTTGCGGATGGTGGTGTCTTCCATGATATTATTGCTGTTGTGATGATCGCGGATGGGCTTGCGGTGGATCTCCAGTGGTGTGGAGCGTCCGGTAGAGGTGTTGTTGTAGTTGGCCCGGAGCTCGAAAGCTGACCTGTGTCTATTCGCCTTCTTGGTTTTAGCTTTGGTTTGTGTGGCCTCGTTGCCGGGTGCAGCGGCGACCTCAGCATCTCCAGGAAGAGCACCGCTCATGGTGAGGTCGCGAGTAGCCTCCTCGCACGCTCGAGCCAGTCCATTGCTGGGGTCGGACTGCATATGAGCCATGGAGGCCCGCGCGGTGACAACCCATGGTCTCGCAGAGGCGCGCTTCTCGCCTCGGCTTTCGAAGCCGGGCAGACCGCCCGTCACTTTCTCACTGCTGCTCCCCGCACGAGAGTACGTCTTGCGCTCCACGACACTCGTGGTGCTGGAGTTCCGGCTCGTGTCCACGACCGGATAGCGCTCGTTCATGAAGCTCGACCGCCGACTACTCGTCCGCGGACGCCCCGTAGTCGCCGACTGCGGTCGAGGACTGTTCGTCATCGAGGCCGAGCGCAACTCTGGCGGCGGCGAGATCGAAGTCTGCCGAGCATCGATGTCGCCGTCGTCTTCTTTGCCCGACGCGGATCGGGATGTCAGGGTGGCGTCGGCGTCTAGGAAGACTTGTGCCAGGTTGAAGTCCTCCTGTGCGGACTTGATCCCGTGCATCTCGTCCGACAGCCAGCGCCGCCACTGGCCGCTGGTCTGAGACGGCCGTGGCGCGGCTTCCGGCTTGGGCGGAGAGATCGAGTAGCTCCTCACTTCGCGTCCGGTGATGGTAACCAGCATGCCGCCCGCCTCGACCGGTGTCAAAGGCCGAGGGGATGCGCCATCCTCACCTCGGGAGTATACGCTTGGGGAGAGCATGTCCCGTCTCAAGGGATGCGCCGGGTCGGGAAGCTTGGCATGGTGCAGTAGATCGTTCCGGACCTGTGGTTGCTGATGTGTCTGGCTAAGTGAGCGAAGCTCATACGGATTCTCGTCCATATTTGCGCGTGCTGGATGTGGTGAGAGCTCGTCAAGTGGTGTCTGCCACCGGTTCTTCGACTTCTCCATGCGCCGTTGAAGCTGCTCCTGTGATGGCGCTGGGGCTTTGGTAGGAGGCCTGCGCTGCAACAGGGTCCGCTCGTGGTCCTGCGCAGATAATATTGGCACCACACCAACATCCGGACTCAGGACTTCTTCCACTGGAGAGCAGATGCGCTGCATGAATCGTCTCGAGTCCGGTGTCACTGACCGGATGGTCGGCGTACTGTAACGCGTGCTGAGTGAGACCGCCTGCTGCTGCGACGGGACACTCAGCAACTCGCACGGCACCCTCGATTGACGGCTCGCGGTCTGTCCATCAATGACGGTAGCACTATCCGGCGTAGGCGTACGCTTCGCGGGTCTAATGCGCTGCTGCAGCGCAGAGTACAGGCCCTGACTTTCCTCAGACCCCTTGAGCTCGGCTTTGCTCGCACGGCGGAGCTTGTTCTGCCCCGGGTTCTCGAAGAAGGACTTGGCCTTACGCAGAGTCGAGACGCTGTTGCTGCGGTGGAGGCCGGCGCGCTCTTTCGCGGGCGCAACGTGATCGGCACCAGCTCGCGAGGTGCAGGTGCCCGCAGTCGTCGAGTTCGCCCAGCTCGTGACACGCGATGCTGTTTCGCTGCACTGGCCCTGACTGCTCCCGCATCCTGCATCTATCGTTGTCTCCTTCTCGGCAGCGCCCAGGCTCGCTTGCGTGAACGTCGCGAAAGGATCGACCGCCTCATGAGGTACTGTCAAGGGTGCGTCCTCGCTTATGTCGTAGTACACATGCCTGGCCTCGACATGTTGCAGCGGCAGACCGCTCGGCGCTCGTACGCTCTTGCGGAAGACATTCTTGATACGCCCCTTGAGCGTTTCGGACGCTTTGCGCGGCTTCTGATCCCATTTCGTGATCGTTACAGGGACAATCGGAAGTGCCGCAGCTGCAGGCGGTAAAGGTGCGTGTACAGCGTCATGGGCATAGTTGAACGGCGGCAGGGAAGTTTCGTAAGCGCCGTCGCTCAGAGGGAAGGACTTCGTCGCCCGGCGCTTTTGGAAAGGTGCCAGGATGAAAGACTTGCGCTCCCGCACTTTCTTCTGCTGGAAGTCTTGCAGACACCTGTCCCTCGCAAGCGCAAGGATATCATCGTCTGTCTGCATCTCTCTGGTGGCAGGCTTCGGTGACGTGGCATCTGATGTCGTGGCTGTCGTATCACTGAACGCCGAGACCTGCACCAATCTGTCGCGATGACTGTCGGTGTGCTCGCGAATAGGCGTGCTGTCCAATTGCATGGTGGAGCTCCGCTGTGCCAGTGGTACCGAGCGACGCGGCGCCGGGCTACCGTCTGCGTACACCGACTGAGACTTGTGTGCTCGCTGACTCGTTGTCGAGGGCACATAGAGGTGCTCGCGTTGTGACTGAGTAGTGGCCGAACTGGGTGGGATGACGGAGCGCTTGCGAGTCACCACCCTCTCCTCCCCGCTATGGTCCCCAGCGTTCTCCATGACCGTCTGCGGTTGACTGCGCCGGGCCTGCGGGCCTCTGCTCTCGCGCTTGGTAGACGTCGATCGGCGCCGACCGAGTCGAGCATCTTCGAAATGGCTGCCCTCCACTCGACCGGTAGTGTTGCTGCGTCGCCGCTCCAATTGCGGGGCGGGTCCGTGAGCGCGGTCATCTAAGCGATGGGCGCGATTATAGGCTTCCACGGCAGCCACCTCCGCATGCTGCTTCGCCGCAAACGGATCCGTGGAAGTCGACGAGCGCTGGTGTCCCGAAGATGCCGTGTGGTGCGACGAGGTCGATTTGTTGCGCCGCAGACGGTCACCGGCGTTACTGCTGGTGCGTGGAAGCATGCTGGAAGGGCTCGAGATGTGTCTTTACTGCAGAATCTCATGGATTGCCGTCGTGCATACCTTGCTGGCCTCCGGGGGAGCCTTCACTAAGATGCGAGATGCGGGATGCGATGAGACGAGAGAGACCAACTTACAGGAGAAGGACCGCTTCTGCACCCTCCGTTGGGTCACGCTGGGTAATGGCAGATGCCCCGGGGGGCAGGCAGGCAGGACTGCGTTGCCATGAAGGAAACCATGCTGTGGCGGTTGCCGTCTTCGTGAGTCCATGATGCTTGCGGTATTACGGCGTGAGAAGGCTTGTACTTGCCTACGCCCAGAAGTGCATGTTTTCAATCGACGACATCTCCATGCGTTGATGTGGCAAGAGGTCGTGAGGTGGACGTGGGGTGAAGTGTGTACACAGGTCGGTGTACCATGACTTTAGCGCCGGGTACCCTCGGCAATGACAAATTTAGTACAAACTTAGAAAGCAAGGGATCGGCATTCGGAAAATCTTCGCCAATAGTACATTAAGGCTCTAAGGTGTACTACTTCCTTATAATCCTTCTTACCTCTCTTAATCTACTTTTAAATGACCGTTTCTAGAATCGATCTAGACTAAGTCTAGACTAAGTTTAGACAATAGGATGGAGTACTACCGCGTACGCTCCTAAGTAGAACCTACAGACATATTTTAGCAATACAACCCCGTCCTAAGGGACCTTATATCCGACGACGTTAATTATAAGCATCGAGTATGTATCTATATAACCGCTTTATATCCCTTAACTAATACCTTAAAGCTAGACAATGTAACTACAATTACATCTAGTATTCGAAACCCTATTACCTCCCGGTACCTTAAGTATACGTTCTATCTCCCTTAGTACCTACGGACGTATCTAATAGGATATACGTACTATATTAACCTATGCGGCGTAGAGATATTAGATAGAACGGGCGAGCTTCTCTACAAGCCATTAGTAAGTATCTAGATACGATCTAGTTGCTTACTAGTATTAATATTAGCTTAGTACTAGTACAACTACTCCCGGGCTAGCGGCTACCTAAAATCGTCCTCCTCGCTATTCCTTCGTAGTATTAAGACTACCCGATGGAAATGGACATGCTCTAGAATTAAGAGATGTAAATTTATATTACCTTCCTTAGTATTAAAATCGCATACTATCGTTAATATTAAGCATTAGGAAGAGTAGGCTAGAACTCGTCGATTCCTAGACCTAACTAAGCCTAACTACAACATTATGTAAGCTAAGGCGTAAGTAAAACCTAAAGGCGATCTATACTAGTACCTAACTAGTATGCAAACTAATTATACTAACCCTTGTACCCTAGTTTAGGGTCGTCGCTACTACGTACGGTAGGTTCTTAAAGGGAATTGCCTATAACCTACAACACGAAGATTGCCGCCCGGCTTTCGAATATATAGTTAAGGTATTAGTAGCAATCTAGAATATAACTAGAGTACAACTAGATCGCTAACTAATTAGGACCTCGATAGCTAAAGAAACGCCTTCCTCTAATGTACAAATTATTAGCTAGCCTTTAAGCCTCCGAACGGCAAAGTATACTTCTTCTAGAGCTACTTCCGAGAGTACTAGATCGATATCGATATACTTTAATAGCTAATACGTAAGTAGGAGGATGAAGACGTATAAGCTCTCGAGCCATCTAGAGTCTATATAGTCTATAAGAACATTACGACAGGGAAGAAAGATTACGGTAAGTAGTATCGTACTAGTATAGTTCTAGATACTTACTAGATTAGGGGTCCTATACTCGAACGGCAGGCGTAGAAAGCTAACAAAGGTCGACTACACGGTTTAGTTTAACCTTATTATTCCTACCGACCTCTCTAAGTAAGAGAACCGATACGTATTGTTCGTTTCGTACGGCGTATATACCTACCTTCCTCCGCTCCTAATTCGAACTCCTTAAGAACTTTTAGCGGACGTCTAGCGGGTTGTAAAGAGAGTAGAGACTAAGGACTTAATAGGAGGTAAGTAAAGACTATAACTAGCTACGAACTAGACTCTAACTAGTATAGCTACCTTCCTTAAGTCGGCGGTTCTCCGAGAGTTCCTTACTAGCCGGCAAGTAGCCTCCCTTATAGAGCTACATCCCTTATTCGTAAACAAGGCTCGGATCCGAGCTATAATACATTATAAGAAGCTACTATTCTATCCGGTAGGTCCCTATTAGGCTAGTGTATAGTTCGAATACAATTAGCAAGTATAGTACCCGGAAGAGGTAGGTACTAGACCTAATCTAGTTTATATCTAGTATTCTAACTAGCCTAGCAATATATCTAAGGAATCTAGGATAACGACAACGGCCTAATAATCGTATGCTTCTATAAGAAGCAAGTAGATGTATTCTTAAACTAGGGGACATTCGAAGTCGACATGTCCTATAAGCGGATCCGACAACGAGACCTTAACGAGGTTATCTTTACGATACTAGAGCAAGAGCAAGGCAAGAGTAAGAGTCGACTAGAATATTACTAGATTGCAACTAGTATACTAACTAGATGATTAGTTATTACTCTAGTAAGAGTGTTTATAGAGCACGAGATAGCGGTTGTATACTGTACTATGTTTACTCGCGTCTTCGAACTACTCGCTTAGCGAAGCGGGCGAGGTATAAAATAGCGACACCTAAATCCTACATTAGAAGGATTTTAAGGGGTAGCAATGGACATAAGCGCGGCGTAGTTAAAAGGTACTAGTATTTTATTAGATCGATTCTAGCTGCTAACTAGATCGCTTCTAGGACTCGGCCTCTACTTAGCCGCTATCGACGCAAGTAGACGGCCATAGGAGGTTCATATAAAGAGCATAATAGTATATTGTAGGATACATCTTCGCCGTTTAATTGAATAGGTAGTAGGCACGGGCTTTAGAGTAGCGTCGCCTAGCGCATACATGCTCTCTATCCTATAGGCGTAGACTAAGGCATCCTACCGGGATATCCTTAGGGAGATCGCGAGTAAGTCTAGCTCTATACTAGAACTGATCTATTATCTAACTAGGACAGAAAACGGTTAGAAGTACTATAACTAGGCTACGTATAAGGCACACCGATGTATCGTAAGTAGGCTTAATAAAGCCCTTACCTTAATGCCTATATAGCTCTTTGAACAGATCCGAAATTATACAAATGCGGTAGAGTAGTCGGCATAGAAGAGTTACTCTATAGGCAAGAGGTAGAATATCCTAACCGCAATCGTCGAGTAAGTAGCAACGCCCAATTCGATTCTAGTACGTAACTAAATATAGTCTAGTTCTACATCGCTCGACTAGCGAGACGTTAATAAATACTATGTGTTTAAAGTCTACGGGGTTCGCGATAAAGAAAGGTCTACCAATATTGTAAACCGGATAACACGAGACATAGGTAGAATAAGTGTGTACTAATATTCCAACTAGTTTCTAACTAGATTTGCTAACGGTTCTAGAACGGCGGCGTAAGAAGGACACCCTTACCGGTAGAAGGGACGACTTTAACGACAAGAGTACCGGGCTTCCAATCGACGACGACGTCCTTAAGATAAACTATCTAAGTAGGCAACGGCTACCTAGTCGTCGACAAGGTACATCTAGGGGTACCCGGTCTAATACATTATCTAGTCGACGGTCTAGAATACTAGCTAGTAGGCGTTCTAGTACTAGGGCGCCTTCGAGTATCAACCCGCCGTCGAGTGTCGACCCTCCGTCATCGGGAGTCTCTAGGGCACCGTAAGTATAATCGATCGCTCTAATATCGTATCTAGTACAGCCGCTAATATGATTCTAGAATTACCTTTAGTTCCTAGCCTAGGGCTATAGATGCCGAGCGGGCTTTCGAAGTCGAGGAGCGCCGTCTTACTCTCTAGTAGTAAGATCTCGACTAGCGTACGCGCTTACTATAGCTAAGGCGACAGGAGCGGCAATTCGAGGATGAGGAGGCAGAACGAAACCGGAAGACTCCGACTTACGAGCTTAACTAGATATAATCTAGCTTAAGTCTAGTACTAGTCTAGTACTCGTAAAACGTAAATAGTCGGTTCCCCTTCGTAATTTATAGGTACTCGGTAGGTTAGGGCGTAGTAGTTCTTAATGTACTATTAGTAACGAGCTATATAAGAGTACGGGC